>ML837104.1:27091-38024 GCA_009831015.1 Picea engelmannii | reverse complement strand
GTTGTTATAAACTGTCATCTTGTTGCAATTTTACTTCAACCATCATATATCTATGTTTTCTATTGTCTATTGAGATATTTTTATCATATTGATACTTGGAAATTGCTATATATATATATATATGTGTGTGTGTGTGTGTGTGTGTGTGTGTGTGTGTGTGTGTGTGTGTTTTATTGTTCTTTTTCTAGACAAGTACATAAAACTCTTATTTTTCCTCCATTTCATAGACATAGACCATTTAACTTAGGTGACTAGTGAGAGTGTAATCTAAGCTTGACCATATCCTTGCTATTTAATCCCTTTAATTTATTGGGGACGCCTTCCTTGGGATGGGCCTCATCCATCCCTAAAAATTGGTGATTTCCTACTAAGGTGACATTGATGGGTTATCCTGTAGTTACGCGGATTTAGAGACTTGTGTTGGGGATTTGGAATAAGTACAAATCCTGCGATAACATTTTGGCGTTGTTTCTGGGGAGAATCAAGTCATTTTTCCCCAATGACACATCTTTGGTAAGATTTTCTTGAAGCCCTTATCTTACAAGATTACTTGGAGACTCCACTCAGGATGATTCCCTCTTTTCCTTTGATAATACTTGAGGGGTTATTTGGTGACTCCAAAAATCTTATGGAGGTACTCTAATCCTCCCAAGACCTACAAGAAAGGGATTCACTATAACTCTCCTGTAGTAAAATCAATTTTTGGTGGAACCCTTCCTTTGAATACAATGGCTCATACTCAAGCTTAGACTCAAACTCCAACCTAGACTCTGACTCAGAACTAGAGTCAAAAGAAATGGATATCTAAGATATTCAAGCCATTAGATATGTCAGCCATCTCAGGATACCCCTGCCAGATGCCTACAAAGTATGAGAAATGGCTGCCCATATTCACTAGTAATGATGTGACAAGTGAAAAATATCATATGAGTAATTTCTGGGCCTTCTTTCAACTCAATCCCATAAGTAATGATGCCAAGGATTTTGTGATGAAACTCTTCTCTGCCACTCTTCAAGATGTTGCTAGAAGGTGGTATGACAGTCTCCCTTATGCTAGTATCAAAACCATGGATCAACTAGAACAATTTTTTCCCCAAATGACTTACCTTTTGCCAAGGAAGAGGATTTGAATGCCATACAATGGCCAAACAAGGAAGAGTACAAGAAACTGCTAGACATTTATAAGGAAAATAATATTGGCTCTGTCAAAGTATTGAAGAAATAAGACAAAGATATATTGGTTATACCAAGCCAAGATGATGTCCTTAGTACGTAATCACATCGCCCTCCCTCAAGGCAATAGAATAGAGTAATACAAGAATCAATTCATCTCAAAGGAGGGGAATACAAGCAAGGAGATTTGGTTTTGGAGTGGGATATGAAAATGGGCCAGCCCAATAATCATAATGATTCTAAGAAGTTTTGGTTGGGACATTTAAAGTTAGAGGGAAGTTTGTCAAAGACACTTACTACGTGAGCACAATGCAGGAAAGGAGGATCCCATTACTAGTTAGTGGCCACCTCCTCAAACCCCATTGTGGGGATGAGACTTGACTCCTTACTAACACAGGTAGGTGTAGGTAGGTAGGTAGGCATTTTCATCCCACATCTCATTGTATATATGTTGCATATCACATATTATGCATTTATCTGAACCTGATTTTCATACATGTTAATGATTTAAATATTTTCTTCTTGCATATTACATTATTGTTATGTCATACTTATATGTTTGCATGATCATATTCAAATGTTAGAATAAAAATATTGGAAAATTTTATTCTCAACATTTGCTTTTGGATTTTAATATTTTTTATCAGAAAAAAGGGATGATAGCACCACCCTATATTCTCTGACGATTTTTCTTGAGTGTGTAGGAACATGTCACATCAGATATTCGAAGGTTCTCATGTTCTATATGGTGAGCACATGTCCCAAAGTAGGAGCCTAATTTTACCTCCCCTCATCATAGGGGTAACTAAGGAGATCATGTATCGAGGCGCATAACTAGCAAACCTAGAGTGTCAAGAGATAGATTGACTAGAAGACCATGCATGGCCTCCCCTATATTGACTTGCACCATCGGTCATCACCAAAAGCAAAGAAACATCCATCACACTGGCCTGGCCCCAGAGGGCAACAATTCTTGCTTCATGAGGCAATAAGTCTAGTTTCATGGTAAGTGTCACTTTAATAATTGAAGAATTTGAATATGTTGCAAAGAATCCTTTCTTGATTACATAATGTTTTCTTGGAAATTATACCCTTTGCCTTATTTAACCTTGGTGGGTGTCATCAAGTCCTAGTAAGCTGGTAACCCTAGGGAATGGGGTGCTACTGGGGGGTTCCTTGAAGATTCATCGTACCATTCCCAATCATACTTATCACTTCCATACTTATTTCATTTTGTCTCCTCATATTTTGGGGTTTTGGGCTTATTGACCCAAGAAGGGAATGTACCTCATTTCATGGGAAGAAGGGGCCATTAGGATCCAGGGTGTCCTAGCAAAAAAATCATACATTAAAAAATCTCCCTGGGATCCTAAGAATAATGAAACGATTCTAAAAAAAATGAGGGACCCATAAAATAAATAACTAACTAATCAATTATGCAAACCAATTAAGAGTGTATGTGGGCTATGCATTTCCTTTTAGTGCCCCTTATTGTATTCAACTTGGAAAATAATGCAAACCAAGGTAGAGAATATGTGGGATATGCATTTACTTTTAGTTCCCCTTATTGTCTTCAACTTGGAAACACATACAAAATAAATGGCTAATAAAGGGCTTGGAAAATATTCTTTAAAAACAAAAAGAGGAAAAGGATGTGGCTAGCCCTCAACAAAGGCACCCATAAATGAGACAATATGAGCCCTTGTATGCCATGAAACCCCATACCTAGAAGTCTTACCCTACACCACCTCATACTCACACATGACTTAGATATGTTTCCCTTGGTAAACCTCTTTGAATTGGGGATTGACTAACCCAATAGGATGCCTTGACACCCCTCCCACACCTAAATTTGACAAATTGTATAAGGTCTTTGAGAATTTGTTTAGTTTGAAAAGGGGGATTTCATGCACATGTTTGGGTGCTTCCATTATTAGATGTGGCTTACTTGGAATGATTCTTGTGACTTATGGACCCTTGGAGGTTGCATTTGTTTTTCTTTGTAGGACCTTTCCTGGTGGACTGGTATTCATAAGGAGATGACTGTGTTCATACCTTCATGAGGGCTTTGGAGCCCAAGTATGGGTGCTAGACCCCACGTCTGGGGAAACATTGTGATAATAATTTGTACCTTGAAGGAGGAATTGTTTTTACTTGGGGGCACTCTGGAATGGATAAGAGACAAGTTCCCACCTCTTTCCACCTGGAAAATAGCTTTTGGAAGCTTGGACGTCAACCACCTGGCTCATGATGTCATGGAGGAGACCCGGGTTTGATGGAGGAGGGTTGGGAGGTGATGTTTTGGCACATGTAGCATGATGGATGGACTTTGTAGGCCTAGTGTTGCACACTTCTACCTCAACATCACCTTTATGGAGCATAACATCACCATAGAAGGGATGATGTCGCCTTTGTTTTAGGGTTATTTTATGTAATGGAAAGGGAAAATGTTATGAGGTTGAACCTATTTATATTTTAAAGTTGAATTTTAAAGTGGACAAATATGGTTGAAGGCATCATATAAATAGAGGCCTTTCCATTTTCATTTTCATGATAACTCTTCCTCACCCAAGGGGACTTGGGTCTAAAACTTTCTCCCTCTTTGGCATACTTGGTCTCTTTTACTCATGAACTAGGCTTGGATGAGCTAATTTTTGGATGTATTTTGGCTTGTTTTGGGTGGGAATTTCCACAAATAAGGTTTTGTGCTTGACTGTTCTTGGTGAAGTAAGTAAAATATGCAATTTAATTTCATGCATTGAATGTTTATGGTAAATTTTTCTTGTTCATATTGAATATTATGATATTGCTTACTTAAAATCCTAGGAGAGGAGCATAAGTTGTTTCCTCCTCTCTCTAAATCACTCCACCTATTTTAATTTCAAGAGAATATTGTCTAGAGTAGGCTCCTAAATCCCTAAAGTGCTATAACTTTAGGAGTCTTGTTCTATAAAATTGTTTCTATATATTTCAAGAGTCTAAGTAAGAAGAAGAATTCGCTAGAGCCCAAAAAATCTTGTTCTCTAGCGAAATTCGTCTTTTGAGACTTGAAGCTTGAGGCCCTAAAGTGCTAGAACCTCAAACTTCATCTCATCATCCTTAGGAAACTATTATCATCATTATTTCTCCAAGTTATATTTCTTTTGTAAATGACTCCATAGCCCCAAAAGGAACTAGTTTACTTTCTCTCTTTTGTGCAGGACTTGATAAAACCAATTCTCAAACATTACTCTCTAAGGCTTTTACTAACCTTTTCTGACCCTAGCTTAACATAATTTACTAATTATCTTGTTGTTGTCACAAATATTTTCTACAACCATCCTAACTGTTGTAATTTGATGCATGAATCACTCTAATTACTAGCTAACATACTAGGAAATTTCTTGGGATAATTGCTAAATGATCTACTTGATAAATGTTAAGTTTTCACTCTTTTCTCTTGTAATTATGAGTTGAATTTCTTGTGGTTGTTACAAAATAATATTGGCTGTTATAAATCATCATATTGATGCAATTTTACTTCAGTCATAATCTATTTGTGTTGTCTATTGTCTATTGAGGCATTTTATCATATTGGTACTTGGAAATTGTTAGATATATATGATCTGAATTATTTTCGGCACGAAATGAGAGCAGAGATATAATAAAGCAATGTACAGAGATATCTCGGATATCCAATAATATAACATAAATGTATCAAATATGAAACCATAAACACAGAGATACAGTAATACACAATTTTCTATTAATGAGCGAAAATGTACAAAGACTGTAAAAATACAGAGTGAAAGACTCGCTAGAATGATGGTAGCTTATCTCTGAGAAGAGATGTGTTCTCTACTCGCATTCGCAAGAAGATGATTATTAAAATGAGGCTCTAAGATCCTTTTTAACATAAGAAAAATCCAAAACCCTTACCCCAGAAGATGAAAATCCAAAAGGTTTGCGAGCCCCGATGGAGGTAGTTGATACGTCAACTTCCCGGGGGCGTAACTTTTGCATACGATCTTCGTTTGGGGCACTCGATACATCGTTAGAAATATCTATCCGAGGACTACAAATTTTGTGTTAGAAAAATCAATTGAATATCCATGTTGCTCCCCGTTTTCCCAAAACACGTTGTTTAGGGCCTCAAAACGGCTCCGGAACTTTAGGACCCGAAAAACTGCCAAAAATAGTAAATTACCAAAATTGCCAGAAAATTGTTTTGAGCTAGTTGAAAAAGGTGGGTGGCCACTGATATGCACCTGGATCAATCCTCCCTCCTTAGGAAGCAATGGTATCCATTGCGTTGAGTTCCCGGGGAGAGAGGGAAGCGTTTGCTAAATCTGAATCTTTGTGAGTTTCTTGCCTTGTTGGAGACGTTGCATTGCTCGGTTTGTGGAAGGTTGTCATGAACCTATTATTGGCGGGGTTGAATTTGTTCAACCAGTCGAGATATCTGAGATGACTGTGTGCAGAAGGAATCTTTGTGTTTTGTTACAATCTTGTCGACATGCTTCTATTGGATAGAAGGTGCTTGGGTCGAGGCTATAGTGGTAACAGGATCCTTCTATTCCCCTTGTGAACAGATTGTGAAGAGGCTGAATTTTGTAGTATAAGATACTACCTTGTGGCATTGTTTAGGTGGGACAATAGTTGGAACTAACTCTGGTATTCTGTAGAGATGACCCCCAGAGAAACAATGACACTGTGGGGTCGAGACTCATAAACAACATGGCACTTCTACATATATGGTTGGCCCAAGAGAACATCACATAAATCTAGTGGGGAAACATCACATAATACCTCATCCCTGAAGGGTTGGATGTCGTATGAATATCGACACTGTTGGTTGACACAGCGATCTCATCCCTGGTGAAGCCACCCGATGTTGTATGGTTGAGGGTGTGGTGTTGTCGACAATCCCAACTGTTTGACTACCTCTACTAAGATGAGGTTGTTCTAGATTCCGATATCAACAATAAAATGAAGCGAGGTCCCCTTCATCCACATCTATGAATGAAAAAGGTGCTCCCCCTCTTTTGGATCTGTTGGTTCTTCTGGTTGAATTGTTGCGGTCATGACAATAATAGTGGGGTCTGCGTCGATGATCTGTCTTTTACCAATATTTTCATAATCATATTATGAATCAGGGTTTGGCTCCTTGTCTTTGATCTCGGCCACCAATGACTGTTTTGAGCAACATTCATCAATGTTGTGCCAGGGAATTTTTTGGAAATCACACCATTTTCTGGTGTCCTTCTTTGTCTTCCCATGACCCTTATTTTCCTGTGGCTTGGACCGGTTTTCGGGAGACTGTTTATTAGGGTCGTCTTTATCATACTTTGGTTGTTGCAGATTTCCATATCTGAACTCCCGTTTGTTCTGGTGCTTAAACTTCTGTTCGATTTTAACAACATATCGATAAGCAACACCGAGTGATGAGATGTCCAGAAAATCCATTTCAGTTTGGATGTATCTGTGTAGATGTTATAACCCTAATTTGCACCATACATGCTTACCTGGCATCATGCCATCTCAAATCCCTTCTTTGCCAAAACATTGTTGAAAAACTCTTTAAAAAACCTCTTTTATAAGGGCCCACGTGCCCTACTCCATTATTGCATGCGTGTACACGCTAGCTAACCTAAAAAAACCCACGTGTACCTACAAAAGCATGAAAAAATGAAAGTTGTCGACGGAACACACAGCTTTGGGTGAGTTAACTGAATCTTCCAGCCATGCATGGCTGAGGGTTCGTCCAAATACCTAGCTTCTTCTAGCCTATAAAAGAAGGGTTAGGGGTCCTATTTGGAAGGGGGAGAATAATAGTAAAGAAACTCTACCCAATTGCACATTCCCATTGTTCCAACCCTTTAGCCATCCTTGTGCAAAGAGAGATACAAAGCAAAGAATTTGGAGGACATTTGAAGAGGATCCCAGGATCAGGTTCGCGGAGCGGTGGCCGGTCTCGACATTGTAAGTTGATTCATTAAAGTTAATAATAAAGAAATGTTTTTCCCGTCTCACTATATGAGTCCTTCATAGTTTAGTGAATATATGTTTGAATCTCTAACCCATTAATCTGTAGAACAAATGCATGTAGAGTTTGTTGCTTGTTTTGTACGCAGGACAGTCTTGAGAGGATAGTTGCTAACAAGCGATCAAGCATGAAGAAGGATCGACATCGAACGTCCGTAACAAGGTATGTTTGTTTAACCATGTATTTTCTTAAAAGAAATGGGGATTAGGTCTGGGACGACGGTAGAAAGTAGGATTCTTTCGGTCTTATCTGCATGCATAATATAAACCTAAATGTTAGTTCGTAGGGGGATTTCCCACCGCAACAGAATTGGCGACCATATTGGGGAGATCTCTAGGGTTCCTGGGAATATTTTTGGGTATTTTTAAAAGACTGGTTTTCTTTCCAGTTCTTTGAAGTTTTTGAAAAGTCTGAGCTGACAGAGATTCTGGTCTTCCATACCAGCTATCTCTGTTTCTTTGCTTGACTGTAAAAAATTTTTGAGACCCACAGAGGTACACACGGCCTGCATAAGGTATGCACGCGTGTACCCATGCCCTACTTTCTTACAGCCCACGTGTAAACGCTAGATGAAGAAGTAACAGTAGCGTGTATGATTCCAGAAATTTTTTGAGGCGGTCATCCTCTTCCCTGTCAGAATCATTCATTCTCAAGGGTTTTCAAGAACTCTTTCTAGTCTTGGTTGTTTGCAGTCTATAGCTTAGGGTTCATCTCAGATTGGTTTGTTTTACAAATTTTGTCCTTACATTGTTTTCTTTTTTCTGTTATAAAAAAAAAAGTGTCTAAGCCTTCAAGAGATCTCGGTTCTCAATATCAGTGGTCTCTTCCTAGTTTGGATTGTCTGTTTTTATTTGTTTTAGAGTTTTATAGATACACATGGTCTGTATAAGGTCAACACACATGTACACGCCCTCTGGATCTACACAGCTCGCATGCACATGCTTGCTATTGAATTGTCAGTAGTGTGCTTGTGCAGGATAGTTTTTGTTGAGGGTGAGGCAGTCATCCTTTCCCTTGACAAGAGTTATACCTCTCAGGTTTTTGAATCTCTGTCCTAGCAGTCAGTAGCTTAGGTTTGATCTTAGCCATAGATTTATTTTTTCATTTAAAAGTTTTCATCAAAATTTTCTTTAGGGTTTTTAGACAAGTGTGAGAGTCCTTTTTTAAGTTGCTAGTGTGTAATTTCTTGAAGTGATTCTTTGCGATATGCGATTAGGCCAGAAGTTTTTTCTTGGTTTTTGACTTGTTGATATTTTTCCTTTTTTCTTTATGAGCATTCAAATAAATAAAAAATCTTTCATTTTCTTGTTTGGTTGAAAAGTGTTGTTTTGCATTAGTAACCAGGGAAAAGTCTTTGCTTTCATAAGTTCTTGACATTTTTCTTAGATCATAAGTAGCTTATAGTCGAGTGAAATCTTTCTTTGAGTGTGTTGTTCAAAAGATCTTAGAAAATTAAAAAAAAAAAAAAAAAATTGAAAAGTTGTTTAAAATTTGCATTAAGTGAAGGTTTTTGTTTCCAACTTTCTGTTCAGTTTTACTTTCGTCTTTCAAACATCACTAGTTTCACTTTCGTACCCTTTGAAATAAGACAAGCCATAAAATTAACGCTAGATCTAAAATTCATTAGAGTCTTATATTTGTAGGGTTAACCAACTAGTTCAGGATTAGGGCCTTGGATTAGGTTGGAGAGGAAACTCTTCAAGGCCATTAAAATCAAACATTGGAGTTTGAGTTAGGGAGTGTCCAAGTCCAGTATTGTGAAATTTATCCGAGACCCCCCTCTAACATAGGGGATAAACATGAGGTCGCGTGCGGAAAGCTAGCAGAGATAACCTCTCCAAAGCTGGACCAATTGTAGTGGAGAACACATATAGAGGGCTTGTCTTGGGATTCCGTCGATTGCATTTGTCACGGAGCTTCATGGGTCTCGAATCCGTTCGAGGTCCTCAGTTGTCTTTCGGACCACTTTCTCTTGATACCCTTGACAAGTTTTAGGCTCGATACCCTGCTCATTATGGTCTACCCGACTTTCGACTGTACCCGCCTAGTGACTGTTCGCGCGCTGGAAACCTAGTTGCCTATCTTGTTTAGGGACATACACAGGTGACCTGTGGGGGTATACCGTGGTACCTAGGATAGAAATCGGGCGACTCTTTGCAGAGTATACACAGAGGGTGATTCCATGTTTGAGTTTCACTGGCACCGGTAAGTTTCTCTAGTGTTGGTTGTTGTAATTGTTCTTCCAATTAGTTTAGTGTTTGCATGTCTTATCTTATAGGGACTTTTTTAGTGTGTGTTGTTTTTGAACAATTAGAATGCCCTAGAGTGTCTTTGATCTTCTCACATAGTGGAGGATCATGAGCTCTACTGGTCATGAAGGTTTCTTGGCCTGCCGTCGGTTACACTGGAGCCACCCCCGCCACCACTAAGGTGAAAGCTAGACCAAAAAGGATCTTTTGAAGTGACCGGGTCACAAGAAATTGTGCCCGACCAACATCCAGAGGAATCGATCGTTTTAGACCTTGGAGCGAAAGCTTCTGGTCTAATTGAAACCTCCACCACTAATCTTATGGCACCCACCATCGTACTGGTTCATCCTTATGAGTGCCAGACAGTGTCACACGCAGAAATGGAAATAAATGTTGTTACTCCTTCTGGGAATTCTTCAATTCCCACTACGGTTGTCACCACAGGAGAGTTTCCACCTCCTCACCCACCGTCACCGATATGAACCACTATGGTCTCGACCGCCTCTACATCACATAGTGGTCCGATCCCGTCTCTGGCGGTGGCCACAACCCCTTTCACACCAAGTGTGACAGGCCCTCTGTTCTCATACGGTATGCCTTGTTCAGGTACAAGTCTTGTACTTTCCTACTCCAGTTCACAGACTTCAGGTCTGGGGGTAGGGAGCTTTAACACTCCTCTGTAAGGACACATGGGGAAACTCTTTCTCCTTTTAATGCTTTCCCTTATGGGGGAGGTCATATACCTCCTTCGTCCCCTTCACCCAGTGGCACGCATCAGCAATCTGTCGGGCCACCCGCACACCATAGTTTATTTGGAGCGGGGAGTCAAGGACCACCTTCGCATAATATGTCGTTAGGTTCGACACCATTTTCTTTGTTCAGTGTGTTTGGTAAAAACTCCTTCTCGTCAGCTACTTTCCCAACTGGGGGCAACCCTGGTTTCAGACAACCTATTCCTATGCAAGGTACTATTCCTGCACAGGGGGCACACCCAGGAATTTCTTCCGCATCAGGGCCTTGTAATTCTTGGAAGGGATCCATTCCCTCATCAGGAATGTCGATCTAGGGTAATTCTTTTCACAATCAATGGAACCCTGGACAAAGTACTATGCCTATCCCTATGGGACTGACATGGGGCAACCCTTCCCAAAGTCCTTCAAATGTAATGCTGATCCGGATTATTTTCGGCACGAAATGAGAGCGGAGATATAATAAAGAAATGCACAGAGATATCTGTTATATCCGGTAATATAACAGAAATATATCAGAGATGCAACCATAAACACAGAGATACAGTAATACACGATTTCTATTAATGAAAGAAATGTATAGAGACTGTAAAAATACAGAGTGAAAGACTCGCTAGAATGGTCGCAGCTTATCTCTGAGAAGAGATGTGACGGCTACTCGCATTCGCAAGAAGATGGTTACAATGAGGCTCTAGAGGCATTTTTACAATAATCGGGAATGCCAAAAGTCCTAGACA
>ML837104.1:0-24132 GCA_009831015.1 Picea engelmannii | reverse complement strand
TGGAAAAGGTGGGTGGCCCCCGATATCCACCTGGATCAAATGCATGCCTAACAATCTATGTCCTATTTTGAAAATCAGTCGATGATGTCTCCTCACACGCAAAATCCATACGCTGGCCATGGCCATGGATTTTACCAAAACCCCGGCCAGCAGCCAAACTTTTCCTGGCAACCTGGTGCCAGTCAAAATCCAAGCCCCTTTTTCCCAGGTTATCACCAACAACCCAAACTACCCTTCCTGGAAACTTTGCATTTGCCAGACTTGACAAGGTTGTTGAATGACCCTATCTGTCACGATTTGCATTGGCCTTCTATGTCGACGAAGTTTCCTTCGGACATTCCAAAGTTTGAAGCCAAGGCTAATGAAGATCCAAGAGATCATGTGACTACCTTCCATCTTTGGTGCTCATCTAACTCGTTGAAATATGACTCCATACAGTTGCGATTGTTTCAACGTACTCTCATTGGGAGTGTCACGAAATGGTACATTGAGATCGATCGCTCAAGATACTCTTCCTTCGGTGAACTGGCGATGGCTTTCCTAAACCATTTCCAGTTACCTGTGAGATACGACGCTGGCACCGAGTTGCTGGCCAATTTCTCACAAACAAAAGCGGACCATATCTCTGATCACATCCGAGAATGGAGACGCCGAAAGAGTTTAATTAAGGTACCAATCCCAACAACATTCATGCTTGAGTGGTTCCTTAAGTCTTTGGTCCCACAGTTGTCCAAAGACGTCGCAACGTCGGGAGTATTTTCCAAAGAACACGCCATCATGAGAGCTCAACAACTTGAGCTAATCTATTCTCAGTCTGGTTTATTATACGAGATCTTACCAGATGCACCATGCTCAATACTTGATAACACCAGATAGAGAGTTGGACCATATGCCAATGGTATTGTTGTTTCAGCACAAACAAAGCCCATTGAGAAATTGACGAATCAGTTGCAACAGTTGTCTATACAACACACAACGGCCAACCAAACTACTGCTTTGGCTTCCCCCCCTACCAAAACGTCGGATGTACACACAGTGCAATCGGCTAATCCAAAGGCCACCCAACATCTTGAAGGAAAGAAAAAACAATGAAAGAAGGGTAAGGGGGATAAAAAACCTACCGATAATGCTAGCGGGGACAACGCTTAGAAATGGAAGGTGAGGTATCCACACAACCTATGCACGGAAGACCACCTGACCCATTTATGTCATCGGCTTGCAGAAGCCCAAAAGTTTGTGACGCAACAACAGCCTGTTGTGTTAACCAATCCATTTCAACATGGGCAAAATCTAACCCAAGCCTCTGCAAGCACAAAAGGGGGCAGCCAAGGACCCTCTCTGTCTTCGAACAACCCCGCATCCGCGAATGTATATATGGTGAAGGGTGATGCTTTTATATCGACTAGAGTGCATGACTATAGTAAACCAAGCACTTCTGAGAAAGGCAAAGAAGTCGAACTCCCATCTCTTCCTCTACAGATTGAGAATACATTGGGTGAAACAATGACATGCATCCCCAAAGACGCGTTCAAAAAAGCTTCTCACAACCCAAACGCAAGGGCCGACCATAACTATTTTGTGGCAGAAGATTTGTCTCAAACCCCTTATGCGATGTCCGCTTTGGAGTTCCTCCAAAGATTCCCTTCCCAAAGGAAAGATTTGTTGATCCGAAATCGGATTTAGAAGCCTGACAGGGCTTGAAAAATGCTCAAAAATGAAAGTGCTCGGAATCCGATGAAACCTATGCCATTGTGTCTGTCTCATCTTCTTGATTCCGATGGTATATTTACTTTGTTAAACAGAGTCCGTATGGAGAAGATATCGCGTTCTGTCCGATAAGGCAAACAGGCAAAAAAAATGTTGGCTGTGCAGTTCGTACAGTCCGTACAGACGCTAACGTGGCATGTCCGTACTCTGACGTGGCAAGTCTGTATAGGTGACACGTGGCAACTCCAGGTGATGACACGTTGCAGGAAGATTTGGACATTTGGGCGCACGGCTGGACCTATCCCGAGGTGACACATGTCACCACTGTAAGGGTGACACGTGGCACAGGATGACATCAGTAGCCTACGTGTCGGATGACATGGCGTACGGAAGATGATGTGTCAGGTGGTGGAATGGAAAGAAATTATTGGTTGGTTCTGAGTGAATTGTTTGCTGACACGTGGCATTTCTTTGGCAAGTGATTGGGTGCCACGTGGCCCAATCACGGGCTGCCACGTAGCACCCCGGTATTGGTTTATTGGTTTTGGTTTGTTAATCAAAATATTGTGTGGTCGACCGGATTCGGACCGATGACCTCCCCCACTGTATAGCACCTTCACAAACCTTCACCGACCGTTGCACCGCCACCTGTTCCTTGTTATATATGTGAATGTTAATGTTTTTAAATTCATATATTTGTGTATGTGGCGGGAGTTCGGGCCGGGGCTTGGCCCTGGCCCGTGGTTTTGGTTCAACGCATATTACCATAACAATATCGACCATTGGTGCACGGGGTTTAATATAGCCCGTGGTTATGTTTTTCACACGGTGCTATATGTCACATATGACCACGGAGTTTGGGCGCAGTTTAAATGTGGTTTTCAACAGTTTTAAAACGGTTAACCATTTTTGCCAAGAGTGCGGTCATATGACCCACGTGCCCGAGTGTTAGGCGGTTAGGGGCTGGAGGCACCCTAATCGTTCTATGGTTTGCACCATTGGCACGGTTGCGCCCAGTGCCAGGTTTTTATGCTACATATTGCGTGTGAGCCAGGTTCAAAGGAGAAGGGTGCATTCTGTAGAACGAGTGACAACAAGCTTGAAGGGGAAAACTTCCAGGAGGCATAACTTCTTCGTTTTTCAACCGATTGAAGTGCCGAAAGAGCCCAGATAGGGGTTTTTGACCGCTCTGATACCACTTGATCCGTCAGGATCTTTTAATGACTTATGGTTGAGTTTTAATTTTGCATGCATTAATTAACCATTTGAGAAACTTAGTGAAAGAATGAGGAAAGAAGAGGAATTATAACAACCATATACATATGTGCAGATCTGAAATGCAATAAAAGACAGCAAACCATAACATGCAGATTGATAACGGAGTTTGGTACAACTTTGCCTACGTCTCCAGACCTTTTTCTCTATGGGGGAGGCTTCTTTATTTCTGTTCAAAAGCTCAAAAGTACATCGCTGCAATGCCAAATGGCTACAAGACTGATCTGGTCATGTTCTTCCAGATCTCTAGAACCATGCAAAGAAAACGGCACGCAAAATGAACGTCCCTTTCGGTACTTCAATCGGTCGAAAAACAAAGAAGTTATGCCTCCTCGAAGTTTTCCCCTTCAAGCTTGCTGTCACTCGTTCTATAGAACGCACCCTTCTCCTTTGAACCTGGCTCACACGCAATATGTAGCGTAAAAACCTGGCACCGGGCGCAACCGTTCCAATGGTACAAACCATAGAACGGTTAGGGCGCCTCCAGCCCCTAACCACCTAACACTCGAGCACGTGGGTCATATGACCGCGCTCTTGGCAAAAATGGTTAACCGTTGAAAACCACATTTAAACTGCGCCCAAACTCCGTGGTCATATGTGACATATAGCACCGTGCGCAAAACATAACCACGGGCTATATTAAACCCCATGCGCCAATGGTCGATATTGTTATGGTCATATGCGTTGAACCGAAACCACAGGTCGGGGCCAAGCCCCGGCCCAACCTCCCGCCACATACACAAATATATGAATTTAAAAACATTAACATTCACATATATAACAAGGAATAGGTGGCGGTGCAACGGTCGATGGAGGTTTGTGAAGGCGCTATACAGTGGGGTAGGTCATCGGTTCGAATCCGTTCGACCACACAATATTTTGATTAACAAACCAAAACCAATAAACCAATACCGGGGTGCCACGTGGCACCCAATCACTTGCCAAAGAAATGCCACGTGTCAGCAAATGATTCGCTCAAAACCAACCAATAATTGCTTGCCATGTCACCACCTGACATGTCATCTTCCATACGCCATGTCATCCGACACGTAGGTTGTTGGCGTCATCCCGTGCCACGTGTCACCCTTACAGTGGTGACACGTGTCACCTCAGGATAGGTCCAGCGGTGCGCCCAAATGTCCAAATCTACCTACCACATGTCATCACCCAGAGCTGCCACATGTCGCCTATACAGACCTTCCACGTCAGAGTATGGACATGCCACGTCAGCGTCCGTACGGACTGTACGGACTGCACAGTCAACAATTTTTTTGCATGTTTGCCTTATCGGACAGAACGTGATATCTTCTCCATACGGACTCCATTTAACAAAGTAAATATACCACCAGAATCAGGAAGATGATACGGACGTAATGGCATAGGTTTCGTCGGATTCCGAGCACTTTCATTTTTGAGCATTTTTCAAGCCCTGTCAGGCTTCTGAATCCGATTTCGGATCATTTGTTAACCGCTCTAGGATCTACCAAGACTTGTAATCCGGGCGCCATCATGCTAGATACAACCGACTTAAAACCTCGTTTGCCTTATCACGTAGCGTTTCAGATATTAGTGGCTCACCCCATGAAAACTTTTACTCGAAATATTTTCCGCACGATGGTTGATGAGGGCACCTCGACATGCGTTATGTCATTGGCATGTTGGAAGGCCATTGGCCAGCCTGGTTTGTCTCTGTCACCTACTCTTCTCACTGCTTTCGACGGTCATTCATTCTGACCACATGGTATCATTCCCTCTTTCCTCGTGCAGTTAGGTGGGAAGACCATGTGTGTCGAGGTAGAAGTAGTCGATGCGCCCCTTGACTATAACCTCTTGTTAGGGAGGAGTTGGACTTATGCCATGCAATCTGTGGTTGCTAAAATTTTTTGGGTCTTGTTGTTTCCACACGAGGGCCAGATTGTGACCATCGATCAATTGTCTTTCTCCAGACCTGACCCTTCATTGGGGGCATCCACGGTCCTGATGATTGATAATCCTCAACTAGGCATAGTCAATGTAGGGGTTGGTTTGTGGCCATCTTTGATGGGTACCTTCGATTACCCACCCCCTCAAGGCGATGTCAAGTTCATATCCGACCACCATAAGGTTGAGATTTTTCAAGTTTCGTCGTTCCTCATGACTTACTTCGACGATCTGTGGATACTTCCTTCCCCATCATCCATGATGGATGGGATAGGGCACTCGGGCATGTCCATGCCCTTGTCCGCAGCTGAAGTAACCTACTCTTTAGTCCAGCAATCTTCAGCCAACACTGATCCAACTCCTGCACACGATTTTGATCCACTTCTAGAGCCTATTTGGGCTCAGGGTTCTCTCGCTCACACCGATTCATTAGACTTAGTCTTTCCCTCTGATGAAGCTATAATTGAGGCAATGACTAGTCCAGACAAACCCTGGGAAGATCTTCATCACCGATCATACTTCCTCCCAGAGTTAATCAGAATTGAAGTCGAAGAATTCACCTTGACTATGATGGGAGATAGGTATTGTCCTATTAATCCCTTAGCTACACATGAGGTTTATGCTGAGGGTAATATGGAAACTATCGTTGAAACCTTACCGATCAATATCTCCCAAAACCCTAGCATCATGGAGAATGTTTTCGTCAGAGCTGACTGCTCCCCCAGAGATATTCAAATCTACACAAATCTTTTTAAAGAATTTCGCAACATTTTTGCCTGGTCTTACGAGGAAATGCCAGGCATCGATCCAAAAATAGTTGAACATGAAATCATAACATATCCATATGCCAAGCCTGACCGGCAGAAGCTTCGTCCAGTTAACCCCAAGAAAGAAACAACCATTAAGGTTGAGGTTGAGAAACTACTAAAAGTCGGTTTTATCTATCCTATCCATTTGACCCAATGGGTGTCAAACCCCATGACGGTCAATAAAAAACAAGGCACAATTCATGTATGTACAGACTTCCATGATTTGAACAAGGCCTGTCCCAAAGATAATTTTCCCACACACCATTCATCGACCAGATAATTGATGAATGTGCAGGTTGCGAGGCCTTCTCTTTCATGGATAGTTTTTCGGGATATAACCAAATACAAATCAAACCCGAAGATGAGCACAAAACAACATTCATCTGTCCATGGGGTACATTCACGTATCGTAAGATGCCTTTTGGTCTCAAAAATGCTGAAGCCACCTTTCAGCGGGCCATGTCTTTTTCTTTCCATGACCTCAAGAATATATTCGAGGCCTATTTAGATGATTTAGCCTCTCGATCTCGCAAGAGAATGGATCATCCCACACACCTCTGACTTATCTTTGAGCATTGTCGCTACTTCTGGATTCATTTGAATCCAAACAAGTGCAGCTTTTGCATAACTTCAGGACGTTTGTTAGGTTTCATAGTGTCAACAACAGGGATCATGGTCAATCCTCTCAAGGTTGAGGCAATAATTCAGTTTCCCCCCCCACACACAATCCTTCAAATTCAAAGTCTACAGGGCAAGGCGATTTTTCTAAGACACTTTATCGCTAACTATGCTGAGATCACCAAGGGATTTATGCGCTTACTTAAAAAAGACATTCCTTTTTATTGGGACGATGCCGCTCAACGCTCTTTCGTTGTATTGAAACATGCACTCACAACTGCCCCTCTGCTCCAGCCACGTAATTATAACAAGGATTTATTATTATATCTGGCTGCAGTAGAGTCAACCATTGGCATGGTCTTAGTTTAGGAGGATGATTTGTTTTCAGAATATGTCATCTATTACCTGAGCCGAGGCCTTGTAGGACCGGAACTCAATTATTCTCATATTGAAAAACTTGCGTTGGTAGCAGTACATGTTGTTCAACGGTTCTATCATTATGTTCTGTTTCGTAACACCACTTTCATTGCTATCGTGAATCCATTTCAGTACATGTTGACACGACGGGTAATAGGCGGAAAGATCAGTAGATGGATAGTCATCCTCCAGGAGTTTGACTTAGATTTTGTTTCAGCGAAATCCAAAAAGTCACTGGTCTTCGCAGAACTTATTTCGAAACTTTTGGTTGAGTCGAGTGATCTTGTGCCTGAACAGTCGCCTATCAGAAGAAATATGTTTTTGATCACCTCTTCAGATCCCTGGTATGTAGATATACTTATATATCTCTGGACTTTGAAGTACCCCACCTCTTCTTCTCGTGATGAGCGTCGACGCATATGCCATCAGGCTAAGAATTATCTCATACTCGATGATACATTGCATCGGAGAGGTGTAGACTGCATCCTACGCCGATATGTCACTCACGAAGAAGCAGTTATCGTGCTTAACGATTGTCATACTGGAGCTTGTGGCAGTCATTTGTCTGGGTTGGCAACAACCCAAAAGATTCTACGAGCAAGTTACTTCTAGCCGACACTTATCAAAGATTGTATCGAATCGGTCAGAAGTGTCACCCGTGCCAAATCTTCTCTCGGAAGATGAGGGCATATCCTGCTCCCATGTTTCCTGTCATCACAGTTGGTCCCTTCACCAAGTGGGGGATTGATTACACTACATGCAACCCTCCTTCAGCAAGGGGGCACCGCTATATCATTGTAGCTGTAGACTACTTCAAAAAGTGGGTTGAAGCTATGCCAACGTTTAAAGATGATGGAGAGACTGCAACTCTCTTTTTATTCAACCAAATAATAGCAAGGTTCGGCGTCCCAAGGGAGATTGTCACTGACCATGGCAGTCACTTTCAAAACCAGATGATGACCGAGTTAACTTCAAAACTTGGGTTACGACAGGAGCATTCGTCACCCTACTACCCCCAAGAAAATGGTCAGGTGGAAGCTGTGAACAAAACACTTAAGACCATTCTACATCTAACGATCAACTAAGCCAAGTCAAATTCGCATTTGATGTTATACTCGACATTATGGGCTTACCGAAAATCTATTAATATTTCAATCGGTTTCTCACCTTTCCAACTTGTTTACGGACTGGAGGCATTCTTGCCTATCGAATGTCAGATCTCGTCTCTAAAGTTGGAAGTACAATTATTTCCAAACACTTCTCCACTTGAAGAATGGTTAGTATACCTTGAGCATCTCAATGAGCAGCGTCGTGATGTGGCCCTGGCCAACGAGGCTCACAAACATAAGGTCAAGTGTCAGTATGATAGGTCCATTCGTCCTTAGTTTTTCTCTGAAGGCGACCTTGTCTTGGTCTATGACCAAGATAAGGACCCCCCTGGGGGCAGGAAAATTCAAACCCATGTGGTTCGGACCTTTCATCATAAAAGAGGTTTTAAAAAAGGGCGCTTATCGTCTGGTTGACTTTAAAGGGAATGCTTTGGCGGAGACTAGAAATGGGCTCTACCTCAAGAAGTATTACTCATAGGCAGGTCACTGTGGGTAACTTTTTGTAACATATGTATAGTCTTTGTACTATTACTTTCTAGTTTCTTTTAGTGTTATGGATGTGTCATTGATGTTATCTTTCTTCATTGTGCCAGATGTCAAGTGATTCCGAGGTGTTCGTTGGGTATGCAGATGGTGCTAGTCGGCACAATCGAAGGCTTTCCTCCGCAGCTTGGATAATCTTTACACCTCAAGGCCAGTTATTATCTTATGGAGGTATATGCTTAGGTGACACCACAAACAATGTCGTCGAGTATAGTGCAGTTATTGAGTTGCTTCGTGACGCTTTGTCATTTGATATCTCTCATCTCCGGGTCTATCTCAGCACTCAGTTGGTTGTGTCTTAGTTAAACAAAGTATATCGGGTTCATGATCCAACTTTACATCGACGATTCCTTGGGGTACATCTCTTAGAATGAAACTTTGATTATATTACATATTTTCATGTTCCTAGGAGACTAAACCAAGTTACAGATACTCTAGCTAATCAAATTTTAGATTGGCATCTTGCACACATATGAAAGAACATTCACATAAACATGTAAATACATTTTTTGCACACATGATCCATAAGACACAAAAGACATAAAAACCATATATAATATCATAAAGTAACCAGAGTACACAGATGGACGCAAGTGCCTAAAAAATGTGACCAATACCGAGTTACGGGGCTTATGCCCTCAAAAAATATATACAAGTAGTGCTTGTGGCACATAAAAATGCCTAGCTAAGGTCAGGGCCTGTGGGCCCTGTTATAATGATCCACGGCGTTGGCTAAACGCCAAAACAACCAAACCCATGTATGTGGTGCCCCCACTACATGAGGCTGCATAGATGGTGGCAAGTCCTCAATCTCTGCCATCGAGACTATGCAAGTGAGCACAGTAAAGTTCCACTCAACTCATCTCAATACCCTCTCAGCCTCCCCGGCTGGAAGATCTCATGTTATTTTTGGTCCCCCTACGGTAGCAGGTGTGGCCCCTAGCCGAGGACGACGCCTGTTCCTCACATAGTCAGTCGGTCACACTAGTCCCACATCTTCACACAACTAACACATATCCGTCAAATACTTTGGTATAACAAAAAAATGATATATATAAAAAAATATATATATAAATTATATATGTTTAACAAAAAAAAAACTACAACGGTGGAGACTTACCCATCTCCCCTCGCTCCTCACCAGAAGGTACTAGTATCTCAAGGTCTCTCGAGAAATCAATCCTGACATAGGGGTAATCCTCTATAACCAGGATCTGTCGCAACAACCACGCAAAGAAGTCATTTTCGAAGGACTCATTGGTCCTTCTGCCACCCTGTCGTGACATTAATACTGCCCATCTACACATAGCAGGAAGAGAGGCTTAATGTCCTCATACCACTACTCGAGGACTAAAACTCGAAACTCACTCAAAAAAGAATGAGCACAGAATGGTCTGGAACCCAAAGTTCCTCTGTGTCTGCAAACGACAATATGTCAACTGCCTCTTCATACACTCAAGCAATGTGGTACTCCAATCAAAAATTTGTGCATTTAAGCACTGGACTTCACAGTTCATCCGTGCATGAGACGCCTGATATAGAGCTACAGAACTAGTGATTTGCCTAATAAGAAACACTATCTCCTGTAGCGATAAGTCAGTAATCCTGCGTATGGGCTCCTGCGAGCTCGAGTGGTCTGTATCATCCACACAGTATAGACCTATCAATTCCGCTATGTTATGTGGCCCCGAAGGAAAAGTCTGAAAGTTGACTAGTTCCCCTCTCTGGGAAAGGCCAGTCAAAAAATAAATGTCCTCGATCATGGGCACCTGTGACTACCCCTCTAACATGAATGCCTCTGCATCCAGATTCCAGTAGTCAACCAAGGCATTCAGTAGCCTAGGTTGTGCCCACATAAAAGGACATATGAAAAACTTGAGTAACCCACATTGCATCAAAGTAGCCACAACATTTGGGTCTTCCCCGACCAACTCACTAACCTCTTCATGCTCTCTTTCTCTCCAATGGACATACATCCTGCAAAACACCAAGGTTCAGGAGGGTTAACCCTTGATTTTTGAGCCTTTTTCATTCAATAAGGGGGTCCACATGGTCTGTAATAATGACAGTCACATGTACATGCGTGCAGAGTTTACTTTGCCCGAATGTACATGCGGCCTGTCCTGAGACAGCCCGCGTGGACCTAGGGTCGACCTTTTAAAGGTCGACACCCCCCCAAAAAACGAAACCTAGAGCAAAAAGAAAGACTTAAAATACAAGATAGGAGAGTTTGTACTTACTTGGTCCATACAGAAGTTCATTTTGTCCACTTTAGCTCCCGAAATCACCACTTTTATCAAAGGGGGTCTTTTGGCTCCAGAGTCAATTTCCAAATCAGCAATAGTGATAATGAGCTGTCAGCTTCTATTTATAGACTTTTTGGCCTCTTTTTGTCACTTTTTTGGCCTCCCTTATCATTTTATTTAAACCAAAAACCATTTAACATGATTCAGGAGTCACATGGGAGGGATTTGATCGGGTTTTGGGACAGTTTTTTGGAGTTTTGGGAAATTTTCAACGGTCCGTGAAATTTTTTTTTCGAGGATCAACTTGAGCATGTAGGTTAGGTTTCTACCCTGACTTTTGTATCTCGTTGTCTTTTTCCTTTGCCATAGGATCGATCCCATCAGGTTGCGACATGGAACCATCATAGTTTCTTTAGAAGTTTCGCGACTTGGTGGTAGAGATTACTGGAACATGGATTCCCTAGGTAGATCCTGGTTGCATTATGGTATCCATGCTGTCTCTAATCACTGTAGGCTTGGGAGTCCTTGTAGTTTTGTTTGATTATGAGTTTGAGCCTCATTTGCATGATTCCTTTTCGCTTTTGACCTCAGCCTCAGGACTCCCAAAAGATATAACGGGTCTTCTTTTAAGCCCTTTTCAGACCCTCTAAACATGAAAATATTGTCGAGCGATCTTGTGGCCTTTCACGCTCGTTAAACTAAAATTTGAAGTCACGTCTGTCCGACGGTAGTTTACCCCTTTTTTGGTCCGAACAGTCAACTATACAAACAAAGGTATACTCTATGGAACTTCAGTTCTCTAGAAGAGTACTCTCAGGTATCATTTTACCCCTTTTTGGGGCCTGAGGGACTAAACTTACGAAAAAGGAACCCCCTCGGAGTCCATAGTTAATGTATTTTCAGACTCCCTAAAATTGAAAAGATCATCGAGTGACCTTATTCTTTCACACTCGTTAAACTGGTCCAGAAGAACATTCCTGACGAAGTCCATAGTTAAGATTTTTTCAGAGTCCTTAAAAATGAAAAGATGGCTGAGTGATCTTGTCCTTATCACACTCGTTAAAATGGTTTTGAATAGATGTCTTGTCGGTGCTAGTTTACCCCTTTTTCGAACCGAATAGACTATCTTCGAAAAAGGTACCCCAATGGAGTCTCCTTTTATGTTTTTTTAGACTCTCTAAATATGAAAAACGACCGAGCTTACCTTCTCTGGGCTTGTTAAAATTACATCAAAGGATGTTACCATTGTGTGTCTTATTAATCGCATTTGCATACCTGTGTCTTTGGCCTAATGCCGGCTCCATGTTGCTCTCAACTGAACCATCTGAAGAATGCCTTATACGCAAGACCTGTAACATTTTACCTCTGCGTCTTGACACCTTTGGCCCCTGGAGGATTTTTCCCGAGTGTCCTTTTCTTGCATATTTCTCTTTTCCCTGAACATCCCTGTGTTCCATGCACTTGGAACTAATATGTTTGTGACACTCAATTCACCTTTGTAACGTAACATTCTTTTATTCTTTTTCCAAAATTATTGAAAAAGACAAAAAAATCAAATATACCCCAAAAAGAGGACGGGAAAAGTATTTTCTTTATTGGCATCATAATGAGTCACCCTTGGATAAAGCACATATATTTGTTTGTTCATCAAACTATGGGATGTAATATGACCTTAGGAAGTTGTTCTCGCTACATAGAGTTGTGTCCTCCTCCATTTGGTTATTCTTCCAAACATATGGAGAGTTTGTGTTGCCTCCTGCTTCGTAAACTTATGATTAATGCCATGCTGCCTAAGTCTCATCATTTTTCGTGTTGTTGTCCAAGGGAATTTTTTCACCAAACCTGAGTCAGCCCCTCTGCAATTTGTCTCTTTCCTTCATACCCAGCCATCCTGAATGTCCAATCAAGTCCTTGTTCGAAATCAATGAAGCCTTCAGTTTGATCATCAAGATTATCTAGTCCATGACCAACGAGCCATCGAAGACCTCTGGGTAGTGACATCATACACTCATATTACACTCCTACCTTGAGTTTTGAAGATTTTGAAGTTGTTGCTCGAGCTTTAAAGATCTCATCTCCAACCATCAAGCCGTATCAACTTCTAGAAGATGGATACTCTATATGTATATCTTTTTGATTTCGATATGTAGCTCCATTGTGTATTGTTCATGGCTACACTTTATATAGTTATTTGACATGGATCTATAGTGTATTTGATTGGTAGCCATGATTCTATTTCATCATGAGCATGGGTATGTCCTCCTTGGTGAGACATTTTTTATTTTGCAGACGGCGCCTCCTGGTTCCTGGTCCCTGGGCTCACTTGTTCGACACATCAGTAAATATTGGTAATGTATTTCCGCCATAAAATGCTCTTCTAACCTCACACATTAGGGGGCATCTGTTATAACCCTAATTTGCACCATACATGCTTACCTGGCATGAGGCCATCTCAGATCCCTTCTTTGCCAAAACACTGCTAAACAACTCTTTAAAAAACCTCTTTTATAAGGGCCATGTGCCCTACTCCATTATTTCACGCGTGTACATGCTAGTTGACCCAAAACAGCCCGCGTGTACCTACAAAATCACAAAAAAAGGAAAGTTTCCGACGGAACACACAACTTTGGGTGAGTTAACCGAATCTTCCGGCCATGCATGGCCGAGGGTTCATCCAAATACCTAGCTTCTTCTAGCCTATAAAAGAAGGGTTAGGGGTCCTATTTGGAAGGGGGAGAATAATAGTAAAGAAAATCTACCCAATTGCACATTCCCATTGTCCCAACCCTTTAGCCATCCTTGTGCAAAGAGAGATACAAAGCAAAGAAGTTGGAGGACATTTGAATAGGAGCCCAGGGTCAGGTTCGCAAAGCGGTGGCCGGTCTCGACATTGTAAGTTGATTCATTAAAGTTAATAATAAAGAAATGTTTTTCCCGTCCCACTATATGAATTCTTCATAGTTTAGTGAATATATGTTTGAATCTGTAACCCATTAATCTATAGAACAAATGCATGCAGAGTTTGTTTCTTGTTTTGTACACAAGAGAGTCTTGATAGGATAGCTACTAACAAGTGATCAATCGTGAAGAAGGATCAACATCGAACCTCCGAAACAAGGTATGTTTTTTTAACCATGTATTTGCTTAAAAGAAATGGGGATTAGTTCTAGGACGACGGTAGAAAGTAGGATTCTTTAGGTCTTATCTACATGCATAATATAACCCTAAATGCTAGTCCATAGGGGGATTTCCCACCACAACAGTAGAGCCCCATGGTATTTCAGAACCAAATTTCGTTCAGAGTCTTTGATACCCAGCTTGGTGCACAAGGTATGGAAGGTATTGGTGAACTCCAGAACTACTTGGCCCCTCTCTTGCTGTAGTGTGGTCCATATCATGTACTGGTCCTCATAGTTGCCAACAGGGTAATACTGTTCCTTTACCGCATCCACAAAAAAATTCCAAGTGGGCTCAGCCTCATATATTCCAGACTCCTCTATGGAAATTTTCTCCCAGTAAGTTTCACACCAATGTTTTACATGGGGGAGAGCCTTAAGGAGCGCGAAGGTGATCTTTTCCCTATTGGAAAAATTATGAATAGAATAATAACCTTCTAACATATTTAACCATTTTTCTAGGGAAACCACATCTATCTGACCTTCAAATACGGGAATATCAAAATTAACCTGTACCTTGAAAGGGGAGGTGCTTCCAAAGTGGTTGTTTGATGAAGATGCACCTATTTCTATCGGTAGGCATTGAAGGATGTGGGAAAAATTCTCCATCATTTCGTCCCTCTGTCGCGTGAGAGCTTGCTCAAGCAGCAGATTGATAGGATCATCTACTCCATCGTTTTTCTTTTCTTCCACCATGGAGGGTTTCTTTGGCGTGAGAGAGTGATTGTCTTCGAGAGAGACAAGCTTGAGACCCAAATTGCTATACTCGGACTTCGTCGGGGACATGCACTGGAAAAACGATCAAGAGCAACCTCCTCTGATACCACTGATCCGGATTATTTTCAACACGAAATGAGAGAGGAGATATAATAAAGCAATGTACAGAGATATCTCGGATATCCAATAATATAACATAAATGTATCAGAGATGAAACCATAAACACAAAGATACAGTAATATGCAATTTTCTATTAATGAGCGAAAAATGTACAAAGAGTGTAAAAATACAGAGTGAAAGACTCACTAGAATGGTGGCAACTTCTCTCTGAGAAGAGATGTCTCTGCTACTCGCATTCGCAATAATATTATTATTACAATGAGGCTCTAAGAGCCTTTTTAACATAAGCAAAATCCAAAACCTTAACCCCAGAAGATGAAAATCCAAAAGGTTTGTGAGCCCCGATGGAGGTAGTTGATACGTCAACTTCCCGAGGGTGTAATTTTTGCACATGATCTTCGTTTAGGGTGCTCGATACACCATTAGAAATATCTATTCGAGGGCTACAACTTTTGTGTGAGAAACATCAAATGAATTTCCATGTTGCTCCCCGTTTTCCCAAAAAACGTCGTTTAGGGCCTCAAAACGGGTCCAGAAGTTCACGACAGGAAAAACTGCCAAAAATAGTAAATTACCAAAATTGCCAGAAATTTTTTTTGATCCAGTTGGAAAAGGTGGGTGGCCACCGATATCCACCTAGATCAATATATTCTATACTATTCTTGTTACATGTACATACAAAAAACACTTATTTTTCCTTAATTTCACAGACATAGACCCTTTGACTTAGGTGACTAGTGAGAGGGTGTTCTAAGATTGACCATATCCTTGCTATCTGATCCCTTGAGGTTATCGGGGATGCCTTCTATGGGATAGACCTCATCCATCCCTAACACATGGGGATTTCCTACTAAAGTGACAGTGGTGTGGTATCTTGTAGTTATGCAGATTTGGAGACTTGTGTTGGAGCTTTGGCATAAGTACAAATCTCATGATAACAATTACTAGAAAAAATTGGAAGTAGAATAAACAATTGTTATATTAAGTTGTTGTCTATACATGGGCAATTGACTTTAGTGAATTCTATGGTTGGGGCCATTTCAATGTTTTGGCACTCTTTGGAATTCATCCAAAAATGAGTTCTTGAGAAAATTAGAAAGTTGTTCTTAATTAATTTCTTTGGTTCGGGAGAAAGGAATCTAATGGAATACCATTATTCAAGTGAAATATCATAGATAGGCCAAAGGAGGAAGGTGGTTTAAATAATATACATTTTTTGGGTAAATATTTGGCAACAAAAAGTTTGTGGAACATCTTTACCAAAGAAGGAATGTTGAGGAAAACCATTAGAACATGAGTATATAAGTACATGGTCTATGAAGGAATTAGTTCAGGGTTTTGATGTGATTATCGATCGTTTGGCTTCAAAGGTGGAAAATGGTGAACAAGTGAGGATTGGTGTTGATGTTGTTATGGGATGTGGTGAAGGGATAAGGATACTAGAAGAAATTATTGCCTTTCTCCAAAATAGAGGTATGTGTACCCTCAATCAAGTGGGGGACCAAAACTGAACTAAAATATGGCAGTAAGGCTACAAAAGTGCATAATATTAGGGATTGGGGGGTGTGTAGGTTAGTCTATGGAATGAATATGTTGAAAATTTGAAAAGAGAGCATATTACGTTGAGAGAGGATAAGAATTTTCTGGCATGGATAAAGAAAAAGGCTCTTGGGGTATGTATTGCAAGGTTGGGTTACAATTCTCTGCTTGATTCAAAACATCAAGAACCTATATGGTGATAGAGGAAGATTTGGAAGTTAAGAGCTCCTAGAAAGTCTCACATTTTTCTTTGGCTAGCTTTAAGGAACAAACATATGACACATGATGTTTTATAGAGGAATAAACATGGTCATGTTATTTGGTTTTTGTGTAGAAATGGAAAGAATCCATCACACCTTTCATGATCAAATGTCCATATGCTCAAAATTTTTGGAAAGAAGCTAAGTTGATTACATGCAATCCAAATAATATCAAGCATTTCCTTGTTTATTTATGTGGGGAATTTGGCTTGCCATGAACTATCAGATTTTCAATGACAAGTACATCCCTTCTTTCCATGTCTTTTCCCAAGTTAGATATTTGATGACTAATTGTAAAATTCTTGTCAAGGAATACGTTCTTCATCAATTGTGTTTGCTAGTGATTTTTAAGCCCCAAGCATAGGGCTATTTTTATGGAGCAAGATAGGGACCTTAAAATTTTAGCAATGTTGGAAAAATCTTGTATATTTTAAGGGTGCATAAAGTAAGCTTCAAAGTAGGGTTGGAGGTTGACTCAAATAATTATGAAAATTTTATGCCCATAAGGTTATTATTGAAGTGTGCATTGGAAAGGGATATAAAACATGTTCAAATATTTGGTGTCTTTCTTTTAGTGATTAACTGGATGCTTGGTAGGATTCAAGTGCAAATCATTCAACTCAGGTCTATGGTTGATTAGTTAAAAAGGATTGCAACCTCCTTTGATAATATTTATTTCACTCATATCTTTTGATATTTAAATGTGGAAGTTGATGCCCTTCTTAAAGATGGTCAAGATTTGGTTGAAGGTCATATGGATGTGGATGAATTAAGGGACAAAGTATTATAAAATTCAACCCTCAATATTTAAAATATTTTTTTCTTTTATGCCTGGTCACTAAGCTTGTCATTTTAATTATCTTTTAGTTCCTTTTATAGTTCTTCCTAGTGAAGATGAGTTTTATTCAGGTGTATGTATATGATGAATGGATAAAAGTAAAACAATGTAATGTGTAAGATTATACATTGAATGATAATAAAATGAAATATATCACAGGTTGCTAAAGAGAATGAAAAAATAATGGGGGGCTATGACTCCACAAGAGGGGAAAGAAAGGGGACTTAGTGGGGCTCAAGGGGGCTAAAGAAAAATAATGTTTTTCTAATTTTATTTGAAGTCCTTAACTTTATTTAATTAGTGATCTCTAGACCATGTTTCATTTTGTCCTGAGATTTGGATTGATTATATGGAGGTATGTGGGCTCCCTAAAGATACATGGCTTCTTCATGCCATGCAAACTTAAGCTATACCTTTTTTCCATGCAAGTGAATTGGGGGAATGTGAACTATCATTTGGCTGGGAGAAATTGGGATACTTATCTATGATCAAACTAATATGAACTTATTCTAATTGAATTATTCCAAGTTATAGCCACATGTTATGAAGGAATTGTGACTTTATGGAATGATAATCATTTTCATTAAGGAATTTTGCTACTACTAATAATCCCTAGAATCTCGACAATGAGATTTCATGACCAACCTATGCTCAAGCCTTGGCCTAAGGGACTACTCAGAAGAGAAGGGGATTCCATTCATTGGGTTGTGTAGGATAATAAGAAAAGAGGGCTATGCATTAGGACTATTGTTGGAGTAATATTGACTATGAACCTAGGAATTGATTTGTGAGAAGAGAATTAAAGATGAGCATAGGAAGAGTTCACCATTATGGGTTCATAGCCTTAGATTGAAGGTGGCCTCTATTGCAGAGAGAATTGATGCAACAAGGAGCCTATGGATTGGTGGAACATCCTTCTTCTACAACCAATTGGTGGAAATTCTCCAGGAAAATAAGTGTTCATGAATGTGCCTATGAATTGTTTTGAATTAATGTTGTTTATGTTATGGATTTTATTACTTTATGGTTTTTTAATTCATGTTTTCATGTATAAGCATGTAATTATAATTTTTGGTGCCATTGTGACTAAATGATTAGTTATTATTGCAGAAGTTTGAATTGTCATTCTTGCATGAGTTAATCAATTAAGAGCAAGACAATGAGGAAAGGTATCAGAGAAACAAATTTGGAGTGGAATTGGTGGTATCAAGAAGAACCCCATATCCTCAAGTGCACATAGGTTATTGGGTATGTTACAATATGGCATCAAAGTTATTGGTTACAACACTAGTGTTGTATGGGAAATAATTCAACTATATACACATAAATTATAGTGTGTTTGTCAAGTGTTTGTTGAAATAACTAAGAGAGAATAATTGTGGAGTATTATTGAAGAGGGAAATTGTCGGAATGACAACTCAAATTCCAAAATTAGATTCCCATTAGAGCATACTAAGTCACAATTTTGTAATTTCCATATTGTAAAGTTCTACACCATGGAATATTAAGTATAAATGAAGTTTGTAGGATATGTGTTTGATAAAATGTCCATGAGGATAAAGGACTATATAGAGCCATAACTTCCAACTAGAAACCCAAATTGGGTATGGTTATAGCCATTGAAGGATAATTTAGAAGGGATTAATTTTCATGCCTTGGATCTTAGAAAAGTGCTTTATAATTATTCAAAACTTGAGAAGAAAGAAAGAAATATACTTTCTTTGGTAAAATTGATGAAGTGCATAATCACTAGCATTTGAAATAAAATGCTACAGACCTAGAATTGAGATGTATTTAACATTTTTATGGTATGCACACTTATTGTAGAGTCAGAGCTACAACAAGGACAAGTAAAATCATACATGGAATATGAAAAAAAGACCTTACATCAATGAATAAGAAGTTAGAGACTTGAATATTAGTATAGGAGACATAGAGTCTAACAAACATAGAAAGATAATGGATTCATTAGAGTTGGTAGAACTATAAGGAGATTAGATATGGAGGTGCAGAGTTGTAGAGTTGATAATGAGAGGATATTAAAATATCAAGAGGAGGAAAATCAACTGAATCTCAACCACTATAGAGCTTAAATCACTTTCAATTGCAAATGAAGAATAGTTTAGGTCCAATTCACGAGGAAGGAGGAAACGTCCTATCAAGAAGATAAAACTGTGGAAGATCCAAGCACTCAAGAAGTGATATGAGGACTCAAAGGAATCATAACTCACCATCACATTCAACGAGGAATCCATATGCATCCAAAGACTCATATAACAACCTAGAAGTGTCTCGATCTAGACATTAAAGGAGAAGGTATGGGTAAAACTAGTTGCAAAGAAAGATTAGGAAGATCAAGCCACCAACCTTTGATGGTAAAAAAAATATGGGAGAGGATGTTGAATCTTGGTTGTTGGGAATAAGAAAGTACTTTATACTGCATAATTATTCCTCTAATCTAGAAGCTAGAATCTCCATATACAATCTATAGGGGAAAAATTATATTTGGTGGGACTAGCTGACACAAGTTAAGCACATTGATGAGAGGAAGTTGTCTTGGAATCAATTCAAGAAATATTTCCAAAAAAATAATATTTCTAAGAACTACTATGACAAGAATATGAAGGATTTTTTTGAACTCAAGTCATGAAATATGGCCATGGAAGAATACGAGAATAAATTTTTGAAGTTGTTGAGGTATGCTAGCTATATTAAATATGAGAAGGAAAATATACAAAGGTTCCTAAGTGGGTTTCCTACATTCTACAAAGATAAAATTCAGTTTGATGAACCTAAGACTCTTGAAGAGACAATCAATAAGTTCAAATACTTGTTTGACTAGAGCAAGGGAAGATAATGTTTTCAAAAGTCTTGGAGAGATAAGAAAAGTGACAAGCAAGATCATATAAGAACTGATTTCAACCTCCTTTCTTCAAGAATAGTCCTAATACATATCAGCAAATCTAGCCAACACAGAGTGGATCTAAGATGGTATAATCCTTGGGAAAATTCCAAGGCAATGAATAAAATGTTGGGGATGTGAAGAAGATCATTTGTACATAGATTACCCTCAAAAGGAAGGGAAAATGAGGAATGTACACAACATACATGAGGCAATTATAATGGAATATGTGGGTAGGAACATCCCAATAATATATGCCACCTTGGAAATCGAAAGGAATACCATAAGTCAAACATGATTGAGGTTTAATGTAATATTTATAATTAACCTATTATAATTTTAATTCATTCAGGAGAAAGTCATAGTTACATTGCCCCTGATTTGGTTGAAATATATCATTTGGTATAAGTAAGCATGATAAATCATGGTTGTTTCAATTGATTACTAGAACTAAAATAAAAATTAGTAATATTGTCAAATGATTCCCACTAGATATGGATGGTTTCAGCATTGTTGTATAATTGAAAAAATACCACTTGGTTCATATGATGTTCTTATTGGAATGGAATAGTTTGATGTGCATCATGTTGTCCTATATTTTCATAATAATACTTTCACATGTATTTATGAAGAACGAAAGTGGAGGATAGTGAAAGGAATTCCCAAACCCATTTCTATAAGAGATATTTCATCCTTACAAATGAAGAGATGCTTAGGAAAGGATGTTAGTTGTATGTATCTCACGTGGAAGAGTCAGTAAATTGCATAAGCCCAAATATTGATGACTTTCATGTGTTGTAGGAGTATTCAAATGTATTTTGGGAAATTCTAGGTTTATCACCAAAAAGAGATATTGATTTCTCTATTAACTTGACGCCTAGAGCTATGCCAATATATAAGACTCCATACAAAATTAGTACACACAAATTGAAGGATCCACGGAAATTAGAAGAATTGTTAAATCAGGGGTATATACACCTAAGTGTCTCTCCTTAGGGAGCACCAATACTCTTTGTAAGGAAGAAAGATGGAAATTTGCAACCATGCATTGATTTTAGATAGTTGAATAAGATCATTGTGATACATAAATATCCCTTGCCAATAATTGATGACCTATTTGATCAGTTGATAGGAAAAAATATATATTTTTAAGATATATATGAGGCTAGGATACCATCAAATAAGTATAAAGGAGGAAGACCAAAGGAGTAATACCAATAAGAAAACTTTCAAAAATAGGTATGGAAACTAAAAATTTGTAGTGGTGCCATTTAGACTAACAAGTGCACCAAACTACCTTCATGTGATTAATGAATGGAATATGTATACATTACTTGGACAAGTTTGTCATTGTATTCCTATATGACATTCTTATTTATTCAAATTTAAAGGAGGAGCATGAAGATCACTTGAGGTTAGTAATACAAGTACTGAGAAAGTATCAACTATATGCTCAGTTAAGAAAGTGAACAGTTTATAAAAGGAAAATTCATTATTTGAGACACATCATCTCTAAGGAAGGAATAGCAATAGATATAGAGAATATTGAAGCTATTAGGGAATGTTTTACACCTATTAATGTATCTAATGTAAGATTATTCATGTTTCTTGATAGATACTACGGAAAATTCATAGAAGGATTCTCCGAGATTTCTCATCCCATTACATATGTACAAAAGAAGGAAATTAAATTTGAATGGACACTAAAGTGTGAAGAAAAACTCTAGCTATTAAAGGAATTTATTACTATTTCACGCATTCTTAATATTGTTGACCCAAATGAATATTTTATGTTATGTACAGGTGCTTGCAAAGAGGTACTTGGTGAGTTCTTATTCAAAATGGGCATGTGATTTGTTATGATCCTATGAAGCTTAGGGAGCATGAAAAGAACTATGTCACACATGACATAGAACTCATTGCAATATTTCATGTGTTAAACATGTGGAAGCATTACTTGATGGGGAGGAAGTTCAAGTTCAAAGCATACCACAGTGGTCTAAAATGTTTATTTGAACAAAAAACTTTAAATTCTAGGTAAAAAATATGTCTAGAATTTCTCATTGAATATGACTTTTATATTAAACATATTAGAAGGAAGGAGAACAAGGCTGTTGATGCACCCAACAAAGGAGTATGTGTAATTCATGCTACAACCATTAGTATGTGCAAATAGGATTCGAGGAACATAATTCTTGAGGTTGTTACCTCCAATGAGCATTATCTTTAGATTAAAGAAGGCTTATATCAAGAGAATGTATAGCAGAAGTATCAGGCTTATAAGTTGGAAGAGAATGACACTCTTATGCATAAAAATAGAGTGTATTTCCTAATTCTTCTGAATTAAGGAAGATTGTATTAAAAGAAATGCATAATGTTACATATGGACATATTGGTTATCAAAAGACAATTGCAACAATAACAAGTCAATATATTTAGCCATGAATGACGAAGGATGTTTCTACTTATATGGTTAGGTGTATGAATGTCAAAGAGTAAATATTGAGCACAAACATGTAGCAAGCTTGCTACAACCACTACCAATTTTGGAAATGGAAAGTGGTAACTATTGATTTTATCACTAAGTTGTCTAAGATAGAAAAGAAACGTGATTTAATAATGGTAGGGGTGGACAAATTAACCAAATATGCTCACTTTATTCCAGTTCAGTTGGCTCGTAAGGAAACAGATATAACATAGATTTTCTTGAAAGAGATTGCCAAGTTGCACATGATACCTAAAGAAATTATTTTAGATAGAGATCCAAAGTTTTCCTCAAAATTTTGGGAAGGATTAGTTAAGGTTTTTGGTACAAATATGAAATTCAGTACGACCGATCATCCAAAAAACGATGGGAAAACAAAGAGACTCAATCAAGTGATTGAATACATGCTAAGAATGTATGTGATGGATAAGCCATCCAAGTGGGTAGATTACTTGCATTTAGTAGAATTTTCCTACAATAATGAATATCGAGCTTCATTGAAGATGAATCTATTTGAGGCATTGCATGGGAGAAAGTGTAATACTCCAATTAGTTGGGACAATCTAGAAAACATCGTAGTACTTGAGCCAAAATTTATCGAATAAATGGAAGATAAAATGGTCAAGATGAAGAAAAATTTAGAGGTAGAAAAGGGTATGAAAAAGAGTTATGTAGATAAAGGAAGAATACCAAGGGAACTTAAAGTTGGGGAGCATGTGTTTCTGAAAGGGAAACCAAAGAAAATTTCATTTAAGTTGGAGTTGCACTAAATTGGTAGCTAGATATTGTGGTTCTTTTGAGATCTTAGATATGATAGGACCTGTTCCATACATGCTTGTATTGTCTACTACCGTAAAATTCATAATGTGTTTCATGCGTCATTGTTGAAAAAGTATGTACACGATCCTAACCATGTCATTGATTGGGATTTGATTCAAGTGGGACCGGAAGGATACTCTAAGGTATATCAAGTGTGTATATTGGATCGGAAGGTCACTATGTTCAAGAATAGATCCATAGGGAAAGTAAAGTTCCAACGGACCCACTAAAACCCTGAACATAAAACATGGGAGCTGCAGGATGCAATGTGGGAGGAATATCCACAACTATTTTGACATTTTGATGTTAAAATTATTGTGTATAATGATGATGTGCATCAATTACGGTGCAAAATATAAGGGGAGGGGAATGTAATACCCTAGTTTTGATTCCTAGATCAATAATGTGTATGCATATGATAATTTTCTAAAAGTTGGATGGTGTAATATGTAAGACTATACATTGAATGATAATTTCTTTTTAAATACATCATAGGTTGTAGAAGAGAAGGATAAAAGAATTGGGGTTTGTGACATCACAAGAGGTAAAAGAAACATGACTTAGGGGGGCTCAAGGGGCCTAAAGAAAAATAATATTTTTCTAATTTTATCCTAAGTACTTAACCTTGTTT
>ML837103.1:33292-50054 GCA_009831015.1 Picea engelmannii | reverse complement strand
AGGATTTGCAAGTAATGAGATTTAGCACATATCATAGGTTTTTCATTTCTTAAAGTTAAGGAATGAACCCATTTCTTGCAATTGGTCTTAATAACAAGTATTTTAGAGAGCAAATCATGCTCTATTCAACTTGATAGTTTTAAGCATTGCAACATGTTTCCCATTCTTACATTTCTGATCATAGGTCCTCTGTTGGCAGACATAGGTCCTAGGTTGCCTATCCTTATGCTTCTGATCATGCTCCTATTCTTCTACAACTAGAAAATAACTCAATTTCTGCAGTCCATTCTTTCAAATTAAATCCGATGTGGTTGAGAGATGAAGCCTTCACTATGATTGTTTAGGAAGTTTGGAATGATCAACTATTTTTGTAGGAATCTGGGGCTCAGAGGAGATTAGTGTGGAAGTTAAAACAACTTAAACTTCGGGTAAAGGAGTGGGAAAAAGAGTAAAGAATCCATAATCACTTAATTTTTGATAAGCTTGAGGGGGATATATAGGTTTATTATCAGATGAAGACAAGGGGAATGATGAGTATTGGGTTTGAAATTCATTTAAAGTCTATAGAGGAAGAGCACAACAAGCATCTTCAGGTTGAAGAGGAACTATGGAGACATATGAGCAGGGCGATATGGATTAAAAGTGGAGATCAAAATACAATTTTTTCCATCATTTTGCAAGCCATAGAAGGAACAAATAACATATTTGGGAGATCCAGGACAAAAATGGTCTGGTTCATTTTGGACAGGAGGCACTGAAAAAAGAAGCATCTAGACATTACAAAAGTTTCTTTGAGGACCTGGGACATAACACCATTACTGATCAAGTTTCCACAATCAGGCTCTTTCCTCGCCTAGTTGAAGAGGAGGATGTACTTTCTCTTGAAAAACCATGCACCAAGGAGGAAATTTGTGATGTCCTAAAAGGTTTTGTCAAGGACAAGAGTCCCGGGCTAGATGAATGGACGGTCGGATTTTTCATTCAGTTTTTCGACTTGGTTGGGAAGGATCTGTTGGAAGAAATTGAGGAATCTAGGCAAAGAGGTGAGGTGATTAGATCTCTAAACTCGACTTTCCTTGCTCTAATTCCGAAAGTCAATAATCCTACCTCTTTTGGAGACTATAGACCTATAGCTCTGTGAAATCCGTGTTATAAAATTATTGCTAAACTCATTGCAATCTGTGTTATAAAATTATTGCTAAACTCATTGCAAATAGGATTAGACCTATTCTCTCTCGGTCTCTATCTAGTGAGAAATTGGGATTCCTAAAGGGAAGATAGATTCTAGATGAAATTGGTACTACTCATGAATGTTTAAACAATATTAAGACAAAAAAATTAAAAGCATTGATATTGAAGCTTGATCTAAAGAAGGCTTATGATTGCATAAACTGAGATTTTTTAAGATTGACTTTATTGCAAACGGGTTTTGGCCTCCCGACCACCAACTGGATATTGAGTTGTGTGATCAAAACTACTTATGCAATTCTAATAAATGGGGAATCTACTCCCTTCTTCCAGAGCGGTAGAGGTTTAAGAAAAGGTTTTCCACTTTGGCCTCTATTGTTTAATCTAGTGATGGAAGGACTCAACTTATCACTTAAAAAAGGTCAGGCCAAAGGGAAGCTCACTGGGGTCAAGGTTTCAAGACTAATAAAGATTCTCCATATTCTTTTTGTGGATGATGTCCTCATAATTTCTAGGGCATCAATTGAAGAATGGAAGGTGATTGATGAAATTCTAAATATATTTTGTAGAGAAATGATTTTGGTGGTAAATCTACAAAAGTCTACCTTTCACTATTTTTGGATACAATAGGAGGTTATAGACTCTTTTAAGGATATCTTCCCATACAACTTTGCAGACCTTTCATAAGGTTTTAGTTATCTTAGCTACTTTCTAAAGGCTGACAACTAGAAGGCTGAAGATTGGCATTGGCTAATTTCAAAATTGAAAAAAGAATAAGCCTTTGGTGTAATTGTTGGCTCTCCCTAGGTGGTCGTTATGTTCTCATTAAAGTTGTCCTTGAGATCCAACCTGTGTATTGGATGGCCTTGACAAGTATTCCAGCATCAGTTCTCAACCGTATTAGACAATTGGTATTCTCTTTCCTCTGGTCGGGCAGTAGATAAAAACAACAATATCATTTTTGCAGTTGGGAGACTATTGCTAAACCCAAACAGTTTGATGGATGGGGTTTAAGGAACATTAATCTATTCAATAGGTCATTGACGACAAACACTCTATGGAGATTTCTGATGAAGGAAGGCATTTGGCATCGGGTCATCAAAGATAAATATCTCCCTTTCTGCTCAGTGTCTACCTGGCTTAGATTGGCCACAAAAAAGCGAATTTGGCTTCTCAGACTTGGAGAAATCTTCTTAAGTCATTACATATTTTGACTCATTGGTTAAGCTGGAGTCCTAGTTCTGGACATTCGATTTTAATAGGCAAGGATATGATTTTGGGTATGGGTAAAGCCTCCTTTCTTTCACAATCACTCTTAGCCTCACTAAATCAAAAAAACATCCACTATCTTTATCAGGATAGTAGAGCCTTACGGTCGAGAACAATTTTCTCTTCCTGGTTTGAAAGTGTTGAGCTCAGCCTCATAGGAGATCAAGCTACATAATGGGATTTATTCCGAAGGACCCTGATTGGCTATGGTGTTCAATTACAAGACATATCCGACGAGTTGAAATGGACCAAGGGTGACAATTAGGGCACACTAACTGTAAAAAATGTCTATTGCGCCTTAGCCTCAAAACTTTGGGACCAGTCCATTGGCAGATGGTGAAAAAAATTGTGGACCTGGGACTGTGCACTCAAAATAAAACTTTTCATATGGTTATCTGTGGAAAATAAAATTCTTACTTTGGATAATCTTCAACGCAAAGGTTGGGTTGGGCCTGGTATTTTCCTTTTGTGTCTAAAGAAGCAGGATACTATTAAGGATTTGTTCATAAAATGCTCTTTTACTAAACAAGTGTGGGCTAGGATTAAAAAAGCTCTAAATTTTTCTTCTTTTTGGGAGGGATCCAGAGTGATAGATTGCTTTGAAAGTTGGAATAAACATGATTCCACGTATCCTTCTCTTCCCTCCATTATCAGCTGGCAAGTTTGGTTGGAACACAACAAGGTCATTTTCAAAAATGGAAGCCCTACTATTCAATTGGTGGTTTGTATATCTCTTGGAGGAGTTGGAAGACACACTGAAAAGCTGAAAGTACAAGCTATCAGATCCATTAATCCCCTATCCAAAGACTTTATGACAACATGATGGTTCGATGGAGAAACTCAATTAAATGGTCAACAAAGTGGTGTTCGAGGGGTGCTAAGGATAAATGATCATACATCATACAAATGACCTTCAATTGTGGACCAGGTACTAACACTCGGGAAAAACTATTGGGTGTATGGGAAACTCTAATTCAGGCATATCGGTTATATATCACATAATTAAATTTTTTTGGAGACTCATTAATTGCTATCGATTGGCTAAACAACAAAGGGAATCTACAGGTTATCTATCTGGACTGCTGAAAGGAAAGAATTAGAGACCTCAACAAAAATTTCCGCTCAATCAATTTTTCTCATATTTACAAAGACTATAACAAGGAGGCAGATCTGTTATCAAAGCAGGCTCTTCAAATGCAATAAATGAATATAGCTTACAATCATTGGGAAGGTGGAAGTGAGGGCCCCACCTTGTTCTTAAACCTCTTTTATCTTTCTACTAGGGAAAATTATTTCCCTTTTTTGTTTTTTTCTGTTCTTTCAGTAGTCTTAGAAGATGACTCTAGGTTGATTTTTGAGGTTGTGTTTTTTGTGGGGACAATTTTGGATCTGGGGCTTCTTGCCTCTTTACTACAACATGCGTGCTGGTTTCTTACTATTTTAACATCTGATCTGAGTTGATCTTTGGATATATTTTCGGCCTTGAGCACAATTATATAATATAATATAACAAGTAATTTTATGTGGGAAAACATGTTTCCCATGCTTTCATATTACTTATAACACTTGGCACAAGCATGGGCAAGAGAAGACTCCTAAAGGGTAAAGTCACAATTTCAAGATTCACTTTCTTGAAAATTTTCTATTTTTAGAAAATCCATCTTTCTTAGAGGTTGGAATATGATTAAATATTTAAGTACCCTTTATGGAGATGTCCATAAGATTTAAATTTGGTGGCAAATAGAGTAGGTCAAAATTTTGATTAAACTTGGGTAAAATAAATAGGCTTTTTGCATTTTCAGAAATAATTATACTTTTAGATACCCTTTATCGAGGACAATATGTGGTCCAAGTTTGGTGATGATCAAAGACTGTGAAGTTTTGGTCAAGATCAAGGTTTTAGGATTGGGTCTTATTTTTGGGCACCCTTTATAGTAAATAACATCGTAGTCCAATTTCAAGTCATTTTGAGGATCTTGAAAATCTACTCAATATTAGGGTTCCTGCACCTTCTAGAAGCCATAATTTCTATGATATCATACTTGTTATTATCATGATGTTTTGACCTAGTAAGCCTTAGTTTATTATCAATTGTAGGCAAGTTTAACCAATTAACCAAATGCACTTCAAATAGGTGATTTCTTAGAGAGAAAGTTATTTTCTCAATAAGTAATTGACATGTGATCAACTTATGGAGAGCGCACCTTATTTTTTAGTTTGTTTGTTGTGAACTGCATGTCAATTTTTAGCTTGAGTTGCACTCCAAGTAAACTTTCTGTTAAATTAACTTGTTGACCAAGCAATCTATTAAGGGTAGGAAGACACATTGCTTGCAGAGGATTCATCGCCTTCTATTTTGACTTCAATTCACTTAAATTCTCATTCAATTGACTACTTCTTCACTTCAATTGAGTGCCAATTTAGTTCAATCCATTTGTTGTTCAAGAAGTTGCTCGTTCATCAAGCAAAACTCACCTACTCTTAGAGAGGAAGGCTCACATCTTGAGGAGGCCTTGCATATTTCTATTATTTCCAAGGGAGTGTTCCTTACTTGAATTTCATGGGCTTGTTTCTTGAGAAAGACTCAACCTATTTTTGTTCTAAAGTGACTTATACAGGTCCGAGTAGATCTATTTTCAATTGGTTGACTTCTTCTCCATGTAAGATATTTTGAGATATAGTGCACCACTCGGGGAAGCTTTTTCCCTACCTTATCTGGATTGCATGAGAGTTATTTTTTTCCTAAAAAGAGTGAGCCCTACTTAAGGATGACTTTGTGACTCCTATTTTAAGCTAGAGTTCCTTCTCAGTCCAGGTCACTCATTTATTTTTAGTTTTTCTTGCTCTGCAAGCATTGTTCTATTCCTAGAATGCTTGTTTATCAATAAAACACTTCTACATAGCCTTGGGAAGTACACCTTAAGTGGAGTTTGACGATTCTTATTGTTATCCCCTAGCCTAGGGATAACTAAGGAGATCGTGTCTCAAGTCCCACAGGTTCCAGACATGGAGTGTCGAGATCTGGATGACCTAAGTATAGCCCTGGAGGGCCCCTCTTTTCTTCAAGTACAATCCACATATCGCTCGCAACAACGTCCATCACACTGGCCTAATCCTGAAGTGGTAGTGGGTCTTTCTCCATGAGGTAATGAGTCCAGGTATCATGGTATGTATCAATCTGATATTTGAAGCACTTGAACATGTTGTATTGAATCCTTCTTCATTTCATGATGTTTGCTTGGAAATTATGCTCTTTTCCTTGTTTAAACTTGGGAGGGTGACACTGTGCCCTAGTAAGTTAATTTACCTTTAGGATGGGTTGCTACTGGGTGGATCTTTGAAGATTTATCATCCATTCCCTCCATACTTACCACTTTCCATCTTATTTCCTTCCATCTCCCCATATTTTGGGCATTGGGATAGGCTACACTAGGAAGGGTTTTACATTACTTCATGGGAAGAAGGGGATAAAGGCCCAGAGGGTAAAAGTAGTTGGAAAGAGTTAAAATAAATTTTGAAACCTTCGATATGCTTTGCCCAAGGATCACCGAGAAAGCAGTGAAAAGCTTCTCATTAAAAAAAGGGGACCCACAGGATAACATGAACACTCAAGGTATTAGTTGATGGATAGGAGGTCTCATCACGAGATGACCTATCATGACCATGAACATGTAGTGGTATGACATTAACACCTATCTGGTCACCAAGTGTAGTGGATCTTGGTTGCATAGCCAAGAGAAAGGGGGTCTCATCACGAGACGACTTTCTCATTTCCGTAAAATGTTTTGTGGATGACACTGCTACCTCTGGTCACCAAGCCAACACAATGGCCCTCAACTATTCCCTTGTAGCACAAAAGAAAAGATCAAAAGAAAGGAAGCTAAGAAAGAATAAATGGCAATGAATAGGCTAGGAAACAATTGCATTCATGACAAGGTGCAACTCACCCTCCACAAAGGTGCCCACATGTAAGAATCTACATTTCCTTGTTATCACATGCACCCCATGCCCAAAGGTCTACCCCATGCCACTTCATACACTTACATGACTTGGATTAGGCTCCACCTGGGAAACACCCTAGATTTAAGGGGGATTAACCCAATAGGACATCCTGAGACCCTTCCCAAACCTAAATTTGACAAGTTGTATAATGTGTTTGAGCATTTGTTTGGTTTAGGTGGGTTTGATGCACATGTTCAGGTCGTTTGATTATTGGATGTGATTTACTTTCTATGATACTCGTGACTTATGGACCCCTGGAGGGAATACCTATTCATATTTGCAAGACCTTTCCCGATGGACATGTATTCATGAGGAGATGACCAGTTCAAACCGTCATGAGGGATTGAAGCCCAGGAATGGATGTTGAGACCCCGCGCTTGGGACATGACGGTGATGACCAACTTGCGTGATACAAGAAGAGTTTGTTGCCTTTGGAGGCACTCTGGTCGGCCCAGGGGGGGGATTCCACCCTCCATGCACCAGGACGCTACCCTTTGGAGGATGAGACGTCATCCTTCTAGTCCAAGATGAAAATGTTCCTTGAAGATGATGGTAGCATGTGTGGACAAAGATTGGGGCCTTTAGAGGCCTAGCTCAATGTTCTTGCAGCCTAACATCCCCTTGAGGAGACCTAACACCACCCTAGAAGGATTGACATCACCTTGTTTAGGGTTATTTTATGTAAATTTATTTAATATGTAAATTAAGGGCCAAATTTTTGAGGTCGACCCTGTATTTAAAAAAAAATTAATTTTAGGCTAGATTTTGGTATAAATACACAAAAATGACATTCATTTTCATCATAACTCACCTCTCACAAAAGGGTGATTGAAATTGGCGCCCTTTTTGGGTACTTGGCTGAAATTTTGAAGAACACTTGGTTGGAGAGTTGTTTGGATGCATTTTTTGATCATTTCTTGGTGGAATTTTGGCAAATCTAGGGTTTTTATGCTTGATTATTCTTGGTGAAGTAAGTAAATCTGCAATTTTCATTTCATGATAAATGTTTATGGTATGTTTTTCTCATATTTAAGATTATGAAATTGCTTTCTTGAAAACCCTATGAGTAAGAAACATAAGGTGCTTCTTTCTTGCTCTTTGTTTTGCTAATTTTGCCTAAGAAGATCTTGTCTAGACAAACTTCTAGAGCCCTAAAGTGCTATCACTTTAGAAGTTTTTTCTAGTTCTTATTGCATCAAATATATTTATAGATTCTAAGGATAGGAGACTTCACTAGGGCCTAGAAGTGCCTACACCCTAGTTGAATCTTCTCTTTGGGGCTTGGTGCTTGAGAACTTAAGGTGCTACTTCTCAAGCTTCCACCTTGTTATCTCTTAGACAAGTACAATCATTTTTATTTCCCAAAGTCATTGTGTTGATATAATTGACTCCATAAGCCCTAAAATGCACTAGTTCTTGCTTCTCTCTTGTTGAAGGATTGATCAAACACTCAAACACTTTTCTCTCAAGCTTTTACTAACTGATACTAACACTAACTTAGTGTAAAACAATAAATTACTTGCTTCTGTTATAAACGTTTGCTACAACCATCTAAAAGAAACAAATTTTCTGCATAATTCATATTATTTGCTAGCTAATCACTTCAGAATTTGTTCATGACAAGCTATTATCATTCTATACATTAAATGCTATATTTTCATTGTCTTTTTGAGCGTTTCTGAAGAATATTTCTTGTAGTTGTTTTAAACTTGTTTATTGCTACAGTTTTATATCAACTAGCATATGTTTCACTAGTTTATTGTCTTATTGAAGCATTAATATCATTTTTGTACTTGAAGCTACCATATATATGCTTGTTGTCTTGTTCCAGGCTGGTACACTTCATCTTCTACACTTGCTTCATCCCTTTGAGACATAAAATTTGTGATATCTTTGACTTAAGTGACCAGTGAGAGGGGGTTTAATATTTACATCTTTTCTTTGTTTCATTGGCCCTTTAGGTCACTAGGGACGTCTCCCTTGGGGTAGTTTTATTTTACTTCTAAACAGAAATGGGTTTCATGTTAAGGTGACAGTGATAGGTCACCCCCTTCATACGCTAATATTATTTCACTTGCCTTGGGATTTGGGCAAGTACAGATCGTGCAATATCACTTACCACATGTAGTTATTCTAATCTTGAAGATGAGGGTGCCATACTTGTGCTATTCTTGACAAGATTTTGGTCTATTTTGATTCATTATTCCAAATATGGATGGAGGGCACACTTCTTGGTCCATCCTAACACATTCATGAGCTATTTTCAAAGATGCAGGAGGAGTTCCCTACTTGGGATATTCTTGGAAGTATTCTCTTTTATATTAGTGGTCATGGTTTGGATTGGACCTTCTTCTCTTATTTTTGTTTTCTTTTTCTATTCTTAGATCTCCTATTTCCTATAAGAGAGAGATGAAGCAAGGAAGACATACATATGTGTCTTAATTACTTTATTCTTCTTGTTGTCGCCCTACTCCCTTGAGATCTAGTTATTGAGTGCAAGCACTTATGTTTCATGTATTGGTTGGAATTCCCATGTCCAATGCATAATTGTACTCCATTTGATGTGAGGATGTTAGAATAATCTTGGCTCTGCCAAGATCTTTGAGATGTTGAAGTGTTCCTACTTGATCATGTTATATTTTCTAATTCATAATAGCAAATTTGCACTCAAAGGTTTGATCCTATAGTTGAAATACAAAATGTTAAGAAATACCAATCAAAACTTCATTTTTTTGAAAACTAAAAGCATAGTCTAGTATAAATTAGGAATGTAGACATTGCATATCAAAATTTAAAATCAATATGGCATGTGATGTAGTGTAGATATGAGATTTACTATAACTACAAGTCACAAACAAGAATCTATAAATTTGTAGTATCAATCATATAACTTCTCAAATTAACACTAAAAGAATAATTACAATGAATACTTGTTTGCTAATTCCCCCTCCATATTTTTTTTATAGAATAACAGAGGGATCCATGCATGCAAAAATGTCTAAGAATAGAAAGGTGTAACTCCCTAAATGATTCACCCCACATGTGCCAATAACAGATAGATATGCCAACACATGTGAATCACACTCCATGTGGTGGCCACACACCAAACATACTCCTCTATGTAACTCCTCAAGTAATGCACCTCACATGTGACAAGAATAGGTGGACATATGAAAAAACACACCAAGCACACTTCTCGATGTGGTGACCACACACCAAACACACTCCTTTATGTGGTAAACAAATGACAAATGCTTAACTCATTATGTAATGAAAATAACTCATTGATAACTAATCACTAGTGAAGTGTAATGAACAATAATTCATATATGAAAAAGCATACAACACAAGAAATGAAAATAGTTGAAATCCATATAGAATAAATAATATATAATTAATAAATGAATGATTGATTGATGATACAATATTATGTGACATTACAGTGTATAAATATACATTAAATGGTCATGTGCATCAATAGACATGTATTTTAGACATGCACTCTTTGATTATTATTATTATTATTATTATTATAATATGTACTTTATGTTTATTACATTGTCTCCCCCTTCAAGGATGTTTTGTCCTCCAAGCATAAAAATGTTATGTCTTTGTTCTTGCTTGTGATGCTTTTACATGATACTCTTTTCTTGATGTTTTCATAGTCAAATAATCGAGACAACATGATCTTTGAAGTAATAAATTTATATTTAGTATTGTTAAAGGGTTAGTCCACCCTAGTTCAATCTTTTATGGAATTGTGTATTATTTATATAGTTCTCGGATATAACTTTCTGAATTGTGATTCCAAGAATGATTACTATTTTGAGACCAAATTGCATTGGAATCAATCTTTAGAATATAGGTCAAATATTGTCTTTGTTCAGAGCAATTCTGATATATTGATTGGTTAAAGCGTTGAATCCTATGATTATGATGTTGATAAGGTTTCCTTGTAACATGATCTTTCCTTAACATAATTTTAGAATTTTCTTGATTCACCTTTGGTTTTATATCTTCTTTATATTCTTGTATCACTTTCTATATCATTGAAATTTATTAGAAAAGACACTTAGATTTTCCAAGGTTTATGTATCTGTCATTTGTACTTTGACGTTTGTAAATATCCCTAATTCAATTGAATATCAATGTTTCCTTGTCGATCAAAGAATCTTTATTGATAAGTTGTTCAAGTTTTCCATGTTGCATCTTTATTTTTGTTTTTAAACTTCTTGATTTGTGTGATAAAACTTTGACTATAATCTCTAAGATTAGATAATTTCATCATCTTTATTAGCTACAACCTTGTCAAGTTTTTTATGCATCTTTTATAATGAATTTTGACTATCCTAAAGGATCACAAATACATCTTTCAAGATTTCTAATGAAGGAGTTTTTGAGCATGACCTCATTGTAAAGTCCTGCAACGTTATCTTCTTTTTATAAGAGAATGTGAAAAATTTCTTCTTCGTGTTTAAGATGAAGATACCCAATGTTTCATCTATGTTGAACCTATAATTATGTCAATGAGTTTTCAAACATAGACATAATGTTGAATTGGGATATGAAAATATAATCAAGAATTTTCAATAATATATTATTGTGCCAAAATTCGCTTTCTACATCCCAGGGAGATGTGTAATTCCTTCCATGCTCACCATGGAGCTGACACGTGGCATTTAAAAAAAATAAATCATTTATCCCCTATCCCCTACCTTTTTGGCATTTACATTGATGAGTTAGAAGATTGTTTGGAAGCCATAGGTTATGTTGGACCAACTCTTGCTAGTATAGTAATCATCCTTCTTCTCTATGCCAATGTTATTGTTCTTATTGCAAGGAATACCTATGACCTTAGTAAGCAACTTAGAATCCTCAAGGGATTTTTCTCTAGTACATGTATGACTGTGAACAATGACAAAACAAAGGTTATGATCATTAAATCCAACAAGATCACCTACGATAATTTTGTATATGACAATAATATCTTGGAGGAAGTGTATTTATACAAGTATCTTGGAATTATATTCATCACAAGCTCAATTGGAACTATAGCATTGAGAAAAGGATAAATGGAGGGTGGAAATCTTATTATGGTCTTGAAAATAATTGTAAATTAGTAGACCTTTGGCTATTGGATAAGAAAAATATCCTCTTTGAGATTCTTGTCACTCCTGTTATCTTGTATGGATGTGAAGTTTGGGGATCCAATATATCTTGAGAACTTGGAGAAATATAGATCCGATCCAAAAGAATTTTATAACTTATAACCTCAAAATTAAGGGCAATACATCCTATCCTATCCTCCTCATCAAAGCAAGTCTTTCCCCCGTTGAGATCACAACTGTGATTGGGTACTTAATGTACAAGAACAAGATAAACAACATGGATAATGAGAGGCTCCCCAAAGTTTCTTCAGGATCTAGTCAAAATCACTAGTGACTCAAGTGGAGATGACATAATGATGCCAAGTCTTGGCTAAATCACCAGGGAATAAAAGAAGAAGTTATTCTGCAGAATATCGATGATACTAAAAATATTGTACAAGCTAAATTTAAGGAGAATCTATGGTGCAATAAAGAATTAGAGGATAAAATAAAATTGAGATATTATAAGGAGGTGGTTAATCCTAACCTTGAAGATAAAAAGTTTCTCTCTGTTTTGACTAGCGTAAAGAAGAAAATCAATATTTCTAAAATAAGAACTAATTCTCACGAGCTGCATAGTGAAATTGGGCATTGGAAAATACCCAAAACACTATGGAAATAAAGAATATGTCACCTTTGTGACACCAAGAGGGTTGAATATGAAAAAAACACTTTCTCCTAGAATGCCCTACATATACCCAAATTAGATTCCAATTTCCAAATATTTGTCACAATACTGACCTTCCTAACCTTCTAAGTCATCAAAACTTTAGTGATCTTGTGTAATGTTCCCAACTAGGCTAGGAGAGAATTTTATATTTTCTGCCCTAAATTTGTTGCTTCTTCTTATATGAATGTGCTATTAACTTTTTATAGTTAACTTGCTTAATGAGGAATATTGTCAAACATATAGAATACACAAAATATAGCATATAATCATGATATCTTATTATGGATGGAAACTCCAAAAAATTAGTACAATGATGTCTAATGGATGTAATAACAACTACAAAATATTATTGAGCACACAAATCTAATGGCTTCCAGGAAGAATCATAATATACTACAGAAACACACAAGAGAACTTGGAATGATGCCAATATACGTTGTCCACTGATCCAAGACTCACCAAGCCTTACTCTGTTATGCTCTAGCAACACCGATCTGTAGTCGACCCCCTCTTGAGCTCCTCATAACCTCAGTCTTGTAGATGGCTGCAAAATCCTATTCGTAGAGGTCCTCGTGGGACAACTACGTGGCATCTAGCGGGGCCTTGCGGGACAACCCGTGCTCAACCAATGCAGATTCCCCCTTTTATAGATGCACGATAACCTTCCTGGAACCCATGGATCTGAAGCTCAACCTCTTCTTGAAAATCGTTGCAAACACCCTGCGTAATCCGATATGCTTCCCAACTCCCTCCAGTCTGAAATAAAAAACCACAATGAACTCCAATGAGGACTCCAGATGAATCCTTCTCTTGTCTAGCTAGGGTGGATATTGCACCACCGAAACTAAACTTGTAGTGGAAGGGTTTTTCCCGAAACCCCAACGAAAATGTTGGCTACAATAGCACTCAATACGATATCAAATCATAATACCAAGGGGAAGGGTTACTCCTCTATTTATCGTTTATTCGGACCTTCTAGATATTTCCCCCATTTTGGCCAAATCAAATATTCACTTTATTTTCCCTCAAGTTCCATTTAAATATAATTTTTTATTTTATTTAATGTCACTATTAGGATTTGTCATTCTTTTTACCTAGTGACACCAAATAAACCTCCTTGACTCCCCTTTTCCTCATTGACTATAGCCTACGAGAGTCATATAGACTATTGAGTCATCCTCCGTCATAGTCAATTGGAAGGGGACATTACAGTCCTCCCTTCCCAAGATTGCTTGTCCTCAAGGAATTCCAGATCATGGCACTGTAAGATTTGATCCCCTTCCTAGGTAGCATCTTCTGCGTGCAATCCTCTCCATACAACAAAGTACTCTCGAATGACCTTGCTCCTCAGTCTTCGTTCCTTGACATAAAAAATCTTCTCAAGAGATAGAACCAACTATCCCTCGTCTTCTAGTGGAGGAATATCTGCTGAAGCGGTGACCTACTGTTCCAATGCCTTCTTGAGACATGATACATGGAAGGTATTTTGGATCCTTCTTCCCTTCGGTAGCTCCATCTCGTATGCTACTTACCCAACCATCCTAATCACTCGGTAGGGCTCGTAGAAGCAAGGCTTAAGCTTCTTTGTATCAATCTTCTTCAACGACGACTATCTGTATGACTACGATCTAAGAAAGACAAGATCTCCAACCTCAAAGCTGTGTTCTACCCTGTGTCTATCTGCGTACATATTCTATTGACTCTAAGTGGCATGTAGATTTTCCTTCAGGACTCTTAAAATGTCCTAACTTTCCTGTAACCAATCCTTGGCCTTGGGAGCTCGACTCTCTCCAAACTCCAAATCCAAAAAAGATGGAGCATCATAGCCATATAATACCATGAATGGGCTCATCCCGATGGACATGTGATGAGTGGTGTTGTAACAATGCTCTTCGATATGCAACCATTTTATCCATTCCTATTGCTACCTTGACACATAGTTCCTTAAGAACCCCTTAATCCATTTGTTTACTATCTCGGTCTGCCCATCTGTTTGGGGGTGATAACTAGTGTTAGGTGTCAACTCTGTCTCAGATAAACTGAACAACTTCTACCAAAATGCACCGAGAAACCTTCTATCCTTATCACTGACTATGTTCCTTGGAAGGTTGTGGAGTCTGAACACCTCCTTTAAGAATAGATCTGATACATGAGATGTGTTGTACTCTATAGGAATAACAAATAAATGTGCATATTTAGTCAACCTATCCACTACCACGTAGATACAATCCCTGCCCTACACCTTGGGTAACCCTGTGATGAATTCCATGGAAATGCTTTCCCACTTCTGCTCCAGAATCGACAATGGTTGAAGAAATCCTATATGATATGTGAAATCTGACTTGTTTTGCTGGAAATTCATGCACTCCCTCACATGAAGAAGTACATCCCCTTTGATACCATTCCATGAGAATCTCTCCCTCACCTGCTTATAGGTCTTCAGATACCCCTAGTGCTATGCTAGTGGTGCATCATGTGCTGCCCTCAAAATCATATCCTTGAGTGTGGACTCAGGGACAAGATATATCCTGTATTTGTAGTCGATGACGTCATCCACTACCCTATACTTGTCATCCTGAATACTACCCTCCATCAGCTCACAAGCAAAGGTATTCTTGGAGTATTCCACCAGGAGAATGGACTTCTAGTATGATGAGATCTATGTCATGGACAAGGCTGCAGGTATCCTAGATAAGGAATCAACAAATATTTTCTTCTTTCCCTTTACATACTCAATGTCGAAATCATATTCCCATACCTTACTCACCCATTTTTGTTGTCTTTCATTCAGGTATTGTTGCTCCAAGAAGTATCTCAAGTTGTTGTGGTTAGTTTGAACCAAAAAGCATCCTCCTACCAAGTATTGTCTGAATTTGGCCAAGGCATGCATGATAGCCAACATATCGTTATCATAGATCAGGTAGATCTTCTCAGGCTCCCTTAGCTTCCTTCTCTCAAAAGCTATCAGATGTCGGTTTTGCATCATTGCTGCTCCTATCCCTTCATCGTATGTGTCACACTCCAGGACAAAAATTTGTGTAAAATATGGAGTTTCTAATACTGAGCAAGTGCTCATGACCCTCTTAATTCTATCGAACGCTACCTGTGCATCATTTGACCAATGGAACGCCCCATTCTTGGCGAGGTATGTAATGGCGAAACCAACTGTGAAAATCCTTTCAAAAAACACTTGTAATAGCTACATATTCCGAAGAATCCTCATAGATCAGTGAGTGCCCTAGGGGTGAGCTAGTCTAAGATGGTCTAGATCTTCCCCTGATGCATATTTACTCCCTCAAAACCAATCACGTGCCCTAGACAGAGGATCTCTAACAACTCGAACTCACACTTTGCCTCCTTGGAAAAGAGCGATTGTTCCTCCATAATGGTGAGAATCTCATCTGCATGCTTCAGGTGTTCCTCCCACGTCCCGCTATAGATGAGAAGATAATTAAATAACACCAGTAAAAATTTCCTCAACTTCTTGTTGAATATATGGTTCATGCATGGATGAAAGGTAGATGGTGCATTAGTCAACCCAAAGGGCATGAATGGAAACTCGTAGTGCCCATAGTGACACATGAATGTTGTTTATGGATATTCTCCTCCCTGACCTGAATCTGGTGGTATCTTGATCACAGATCAACCTTTGAGAAGTACACTTCCCTATGCATCTCAACAAAAAACTCATCAATCCTAGGTATTGGGTATCAGTTTTGATGGTCTTCTTGTTTAGTGCCCTGTATTCTATGCACATCCTCATAGTACCATCTTTCTTCTTCACCAATACAATTGACGAAGTGAAAGGACTAGAGCTAGGCTTGATGTGTCCCATCTCTAGCAACTCTTTTATGGCCTTCTCTATTTCTTCCTTGAATCTTTTGGGATGCCTATAAGGAGTAGTGATCATGGGCTTCGACCCCTCTTTTATCTCAATGATATGCTCAAATCCTCTGTCAGGTCGTCTCCCTGCCGGTAATGGTTCAAATACTTTCTCATGCTTTCCAAGCAATGCCTAGATATCCACAAGGTAATGCTAGTATTCCTGTGATGGCTTCTCCATGGTGATCAAACACTCTGTCATGCAAGCTACGTCCCCGTGTCTAAAAAGGGCCTCCATGCACTGGTTAGACATGATCCTGGGGGCACCTGTTGACATACCTCTCAGGAAAAATCACTTTCCACCCTTGTCCTAGAACTCCATCCTCATGTCGTTATAATTCATGCAGATTGTTGGACACACCTACCACACTTAGAGGGGGGGTGAATGAGTGTGAGGCTCTTTTTCCCAAAACTTCCCTCTTGCACAAAAACTCATCAATTAGCATTCAACATTTATTCATTACCCATTTCTGTCATTTATAACCAGTTAGATGTGAGCACATATCAACAAACATATATCAGCAATATATCATCAACAAGTCATCACCACAATGAACACAAAGAACACAAGATGTATGTACAATTTTCTTTTTATTACGGACTA
>ML837102.1:28883-41564 GCA_009831015.1 Picea engelmannii | reverse complement strand
CTCCTTTATGATTATGTCTTATTGTGACATTCATCTTTGTTTACTTATGATATTTTTTTGTATTCTTCAATGGTTATGTTGCATGATGAAATTCATTAAGGGTTATGCCAAACTGCAAGATTCCATAAGTGTTAGGTTGCATCGTAATTTTCCTGAATGGTTATATAGAATTATCTCAATTCATATACAGTAAAAGTACACATTACAATGCTTACCAATTTGTAACGCCCCTCTGTTACGACAACAAACATTGATGTATAATAGGTAAAAATAAAATGTCTATGCATTAGAAAATTAATATCATCATGAAATAATTAATAAAATCCCAAGATACAAATCATAATAAAGTAATAATGGCACATTCGATGCATTAACATAATTAACAATGACGCATAATCAATGCAAAAACATAAAGACAGACACAATTAAACACAACACAATCAACTGAAGAAAATACAATAAATGATCAACTGCATCATTGAGTAATAAAGAACTAGCCACCCAACCTATCTGGCATGGTCAGGACCTCTAGGACACATAAGCAATGCTCAAGCCCAGGATTCATCTCATTGATTTTGACCACTTAAGGTCTCAGGGTTGGCAACTATTCTGAGGAACAAGGAGCTATCTACATCCATTAATAAACACAAATCATAAATTTGCACACTAGATTTAAGGCATGGAGTAAGATTTAGGGCATGTACTAAACTTCAAACAACTCTCCTCTTTTTCCAAATACAATGAACTTCGAAAGTAAATAAACCATTATGGCTCGGTACTTCTAGTATGAAAGCAAAGCAAGTATTTCCAGTATGAAATAAATACTTGCTTTGGCCGTACATAAGTAAAGGTCAACGTGGAAGAGACTCCTTATACTGTTAGAGCTTGTGAGAGGCGATTCAATTGCCTCACCCTAGGTTAGGTTGATATGTGCAAATGGATGTTCAACACAGGTTATTCAGTTTAGGTTAGATTATCACTGAAGTGGATTGCTACGATGGAATCAATGAATATATAGTCATGTATCACCGATCTTATTTTAATAGGTAATAAAACTGTCTTTAAGGCAACAACAACACCTAGTCAGTCAATGAATTAATGATTGAGTCACTGAATTAATGATTGGAGTGTATCATTTTATAGGTTGGACATCAAACTATTAAATGGATTTTATAGGTTGGACATCAATGACCTCACCAAAGATTAGGTTGATATGCTCACATGGATGTTCAACACAAGTTATTCAGTTTATTTTATAGGTTAGTGGAGAGTTTTTTTCTTTAAATAGTTAGATTTATTATACTTTAATGATAGATATATATTAAAAATAGTCAATTTGAAATACTTTATAAATGAAAAAAAAATAATTATCATTATTTTAAAAGACCACCTATGATGCAGGAGCATCTACGACTTCATCAAGCGAGCCAACACGTGGAGGAAAGAACATACAGCTGGACAGTGCCAACACATACATTTTGAATTACTTTGAAAAGATTGTTGCGTCGTCATTTGAATGAAAACATTCATATGAAGCACCTTCTATTGTAAAGTAGATAAGAAGGCATTTAATAGTTTTAATGCTGTTAGATAGGAATTAACTCTAGATTAGACAGTTTCACTTTCGAGAGGGAAAACGGAACATAGGCACCCTCCTTTGTATCATTGTATTATTCAGCATTAGCATTGAGAGAAAAAAGAACAGAGTAGAGAGCTTGTGAAGAAACTCCATGTACATATATTGAATTAATAGGAAAAGCTTTGGTTCAATTCCATGGATGTGTTTGATCTCTGTGTGTTGTTGGTATTATTCTTTTGCATGCTTGCTTCTTTTTATGCTTATCTTCTATATGTTGCGTATGTGATTGCATATCAGGTTAGAAACCTGAGAGAATGAGAGAATAAGTTCACATCGTTTCACCGTTCGAACTAGGAGATTCCTGCATAGAGTGCAGTCAAATTCCTCTGCATAGAGTTCGTTGAGGAGGTTCAATAGTGAAGCGCTTATTCTCGGCGACCGAAATTGAGTTGGGCTATTCGAGCCGTGTAGGTGAAGGGCAGGACGGATTGAAGCCTCAGTGGGAAGTCTGAGCAAAGGAAGGCCAGGATTACTGTGGCTGTGAGTGCTCAGAGTTCAGGAAGACTTCAACACTTTGAAAGTTGTTGAAGGTGGAGCACAGGCATCGTGCTCGAGGTCTCTGAAGGAGTCGGAGAAATTTCAGCTCAGGAGGGATAGTTCCTCGTTCACGTTGTAGGAACAGGCCTGGGAGAGAATTGAACCAAGGGAAATCTGGGGAGCCGAAGGATTTTCAAGAGGAAGTGAATCGACGACTTGAACTTCTTGGAGAGAATAAACCTTCAAGTGCATGTAGAACCCAATTTCCATCACATATCGGCATATCGGGGTTGGCGAGTGCAATAATTGCATGCACATCAAAATCACAAGTTGCGATTTCCTGATTTAGCGGAAGCCGTCGATTGTCGGGGAGGACAGGTGGCATGAATCCGGAGTATCGCGGGATCGACATTCGGGGTTTTCAACCTCAAAGAACACTTATATCGTGGATTCGCGATCGGCATAATCCCGTGGTGACGTGGTCAAGTGGGACCCCATGGAGTAAGTGGAGGACAGGTGGCGCTATAGCGAGGAATCAGTACCTCGGTGCTCGGAGTTTAAGAACTCAGGCATTAATATCGCGAGTGGTGATATCCTGAGGTTTGACCGTTGACCATCGGTGTTTGGGGCTCGGCGGTTGAGTGATCGAGAGCAGTATTACGAGTCTCGCGATATCGTGGCACCTGATCTCCCGATTTGCGAAGGGAGAATCGCCGGTACTATTTTTATGGGTAAGGAATTCCCGAGAGGAATAGGAGGGGCTTGGACCCTTCGGGCCATGTGTAAGAGTGTCCTGGTGGGAGCGGCTGCTCGCTGAGGGGCAGGTAGCGATCAAGTGGTATCAGAGCGGGAGTTGGAGTTCCCTTTGTTCGGGTAGCAGAGAGGAGTACATTTTCTTTCTGAAGCAAAGACAGAGGAGACATAATGTCGCCCAGAAGAGAGAGGCAGTCACCTGATTGTGGAGACAGGGATGCCCGAAGAAGGGGTAGGCCAGCAGGAAATCCAGAGATGGAACATCAAATACGAGATCTCAGGGTGAGACTTGAGGAGATGGAGACCACCCAGAGGCACGGAGCAGGTACAACAGAGTTCAGCGATTCTGAGGTGGAGGAGGAAGCTGGACATGACCAAGAAGAGGTCTCAGCAAAAGATGCCTTGACCGAGAGGTTGATCAGAGCCATTTCAAGGATGAGCTCGAAGACTAAAATGGACATTCCCGTGTATGAGGGAAGTCTAAATGCAGAAGAATTGCTGGATTGGATCCGAGCACTCGACACCTACTTCGATTACGAAGACATCGAAGAGGATAAGAAGGTAAGGCATGCTGTCACGAAGCTGAAGGGACATGCAACCTTATGGTGGGACAAGCTGCAGGCAGATAGGCGTTCCAAAGGAAAACAGAAGATCAAAAGTTGGGATCGGATGATCGCCAAGATGAAGGCGAAGTTCATTCCGAGGGATTACCAGATCACTCTGTTCAGGCGCATGCAGAACCTGAGACAGAAGTTGATGTCGGTGAAGGAGTACACCAAGGAATTTTACAGGCTCAACATTCAAGCTGGTCATCGGGAGAGTGATGACGAAAAGGTGGCGAGGTATCTGAATGGTCTTAGGTATGACATTCAGGACGAGCTGAGCATGCTGACCATCCGCACAGTTGAGGATGCGTACCAGATGGCCCTAAAAGATAAAGAAAAGCTGAGCCGCAAGCAGGGACAGCGAGGCCGAGGCAGGAGCCAGCCTAGAGGCAAAGTTGTTGCCCAAGAAAGAACACAGAAGCCCAAGGAGGATTGGAGGCGGCCTCAGGGAAAAGCTGAAAGAGGTGGAACCTCACAAGAGAGGCAACAAATCTCTGATCCGAGGAGGCAGCAAGATGATCAGCAAGGAGGATATGCTGACGCAAATACATTTCCTCGTACCCGAGGTAGAGGAAGAGGCCATGGAGGAGTGATCACATGTTTCATGTGTGGTAAAGAAGGTCATAAAGCCGTGGACTATCCAGATAGGAAAATGGATGGAGGCAAATATCACATCGTTGAGGCACAGCAGAGGCGTGATGTTGAGAGCGAGGATGCGGACAGCGGAAAGTCGCTTGGGACGCACAAAATTATTTTGGCACATGAGAAAGAGGTGGGCAGCTCAGTGCAGTGGAGTAGACTATTCAGAACGGCTTGTACAGCCAAGGACAGAAAGTGCAAGGTCATAGTGGATAGTGGGAGCACCAATAATCTCGTTTCGACCGATATGGTGGAGAAATTGGAGCTGGAAACAACTAAGCACATGAGTCCATATAAAGTCTCGTGGTTACAGAAAGGACACCAGGTAAGTGTCACTAAACAGTGCTTAGTTAAATATAAAATTGGGAATTATTATGATAAGATTCTGTGTGATGTCATTCCCATGGATGTATGTCACATACTGCTGGGTAGGCCATGGCAGTATGACAGGAATGTGGTTCATGATGGGAGGATGAATACATACACCTTAGAGAAGGATGGGAGAACACACAGATTACTCCCAATAAAGGATAAGGAAGTGAAGCCAGAAGTTAGTAGCACGATACTTCTCATGAGTGGGAAAGAACTTCTCACAGAGATGGAGAAGAATGAAGATCCACAATTCTTTGTTGTCAGGAAGCCGAGAATTGTCCTGACAAGCACAAGAGTGGATGACTTGCCAGAGGAGATTCAGGAACTGCTTGGAGAGTTCGTTGATATCATCGTGGACGAACTACCTCGTTCGTTGCCACCGATGCAGAGTGTGAGTCACCACATTGACCTCATACCCAGAGCAAGTCTACCGAATAAGGCAGCGTACAGATTGACACCTCAGGAGAACGAGGAAGTCAAGAGGCAGGTTCAGGATATGTAGGATAAAGGACTGGTGAGGGAGAGTCTGAGTCTGTGTGTCGTTCCGACGGTACTGAGTCCAAAGAAGGATGGAGGCTGGAGGATGTGTACAAACTCCAGGGAAATTAATAAAATCACCATCAGGTACAGATTTCCACTGCCAAGAATGGACGACTTGATGGATTGCCTGAGCGGAGCAGATTATTTTTCAAAGATAGACCTCAAGAGTGGATATCATCAGATCTGGATGAGAGATGGAGATGAATGGAAGACAACATTCAAAACAAACGAGGGTTTGTACGAATGGATGGTCATGTCGTTTGGTTTAACAAACGCACCAAGCACTTTTATGAGGCTGATGAATGAAGTCCTGCGGGAATTCATTGGCAAATTTGTGGTTGTATACCTGGATGATATACTGATCTTCAGTAAAACCAGGGAAGAACACTTGAGGCATTTAACCACAGTGATGAGAAGATTACAGCAGGAGAAGCTGCTGATCAATTTGAAGAAGTGCTCGTTTATGCAGACAGAACTCATTTATTTGGGTTTTGTAATCTCGACGAATGAATTGAAGATGGATCCTGAGAAGGTTGAGGTAATCAAGAATTGGCCATCACTGAGAAATGTTTTTGAGGTAGGGATATTTCACGGTTTGGCAAGCTTCTACAGAAAATTCATTTGGAATTTTAGTGGAATCAGTGCCGCAATGATGGACACCGTGAAGAAGCGGCATAAAGTTTTCCAGTGGGTAGTGGAGGCTGAAAGGAGCTTCAATTTGTTGAAGCGAAGGATAACTGAACAACCAGTGTTAGTGTTGCCAGATTTTCAGAAAACCTTCCAAGTGAAATGTGATGCCAGTGGGTATGTTGTTGGAGGGGTTTTAAGCCAGGATGAAAGACCTGTTGCATATTACAGCGAGAAGCTGGATGATGCAAAGCTGAAGTGCTCCACGTATGATAAGGAGTTTTATGCCATCATACAGGCATTGAAAAAGTGGAGGCATTATTTGATACCCAAGGAGTTCGTGTTATACAGTGATAATCATGCGTTACAGTTCATGAGTCAGCAGGAGAAGCTGAATCAGAAGCATGCGAAGTGGGTAGAATATATGCAAAATTTCACATTCGTGATCAAGCATATTTCGGGGACTGCGAACAAGGTAGTTGATGCCTTGAGCACGAAGTGCTTGTTGCTGCAGGAGTTCAGAGTCAAAACCTTGGGTTTTGAAAATTTAAAGGATGTGTATGCAGGTGACGCAGACTTTGGCGAAGCATACAAGGCAGCCGAGAACCCAGTTCTCAGGGATAGGAGTCTGTGGATTGACTATCTGATCCAGGAGGGATTTCTGTTTCGAGGCAATCAATTGTGCATTCCGAATTTCTCTATGAGAGAGAATTTGGTAAAGGAAAAACATAGCAGAGGCTTAGCAGGTCATTTTGGGCATGAAAAAACATTCGCCAAGTTGAGCGAATCATATTTTTGGGTGGGCATGCGTGCAGATGTTAAACGGTTTGTTGACAGGTGCAGGATTTGTCAACACGCGAAGGGGCGAAGGCAGAACACAGGGTTCTATCAACCATTGCCCATACCCAAGAGGCCATGGGAAGCCATTAGCATGGAATTTGTGTTGGGTTTGCCAAGAACACAACGAGGAGTTGATTCCGTCTTTGTGGTGGTGGACAGGTTCTCGAAGATGGCACATTTTATTCCGTGTCATAAGACCAGCGATGCAACCCACATTGCGAATTTGTTTTTCAAAGAGATCGTGCGATTGCATGGATTGTCGAGGAGCATAGTCTCGGATCGGGATACCAAATTCATAGGTCACTTTTGGAGGACGCTATGGAAGAAGTTGGGGACTGACTTGGCATTCAACTCTGCTTACCATCCATAGACAGATGGGTAGACCAAAGTAGTCAACAGAAGCTTGGGGAATCTGTTGAGAAGCCTGGTGACTGAGCATCACAACAGTTGGGATCAGATCCTACCACAGGCAGAATTTGCGTACAATGATTTAGTGAATCGGAGTACAGGTAAGAGCCCGTTTCAAATTTTGTATGGGACACAGCCAAGAGGAGTGTCTGAGTTCAGGGAGTCAGAACAGGTTGAAACTAGCAGCGCTCGTGCTAAAGAGTTCGTGGAGGCGATGATAGAACTCCATGCACAGGTGAGACTGCGACTGCAGAAGTCCAATCAAGAGTATAAGCGTAGAGCCGATCAGAGAAAGAGGCAACTTCAGTTTGAAGTTGGGGACATGGTTCTGGCACACTTGAGGAAAGAAAGGTTCCCAAGGGGAACATACAACAAGCTCAAGATGAAGAAAATTGGGCCATGCAGAATTCTGAGGAAATTTGGCGAGAATGCATATGAGCTTGAGTTGCCAGAGGGCATTGGAATATCTCTGATTTTTAATGTATCAGATTTATACCCGTACAGGGCTGATGAAGCAGACACTGGAACTAAGGAACCAGTGGTCCAGTGGCAGAAGTAATTACCAGTTGCGCAGAAGCCTCGGATAGAGTGCATACTGGACAAGAGAATAGGCACGAAGACCAGGAGAAAGCAGTATTTTGAATACCTGGTGAAATGGAAGAACCACCCAGTGGAGGATGCCAGCTGGGAGACAGAGGCAGTTATACAAAGGCATGGGCAGAGTGTGCGGGAGCTCATCGACAGGAGCCCATGAAATCTTTTGAGCCGAGGAGTATGATGCAGGAGCATCTACGACTTCATCAAGCGAGCCAACGCGTGGAGGAAAGAACATACAGCTGGACAGTGCCAGCACATACATTTTGAATTACTTTGAAAAGATTGTTGCACCGTCGTTTGAATGAAAACATTCATATGAAGCGCCTTGTATTGTAAAGTAGATAAGAAGGCATTTAATAGTTTTAATGCTGTTAGATAGGAATTAACTGTAGATTAGACAGTTTCACTTTCGAGAGGGAAAACGGAACATAGGCACCCTCCTTTGTATCATTGTATTATTCAGCATTAGCATTGAGAGAAAAAAGAAAAGAGCAGAGAGCTTGTGAAGAAACTCCATGTATACATATTGAATTAATAGGAAAAGCTTTGGTTCAATTCCATGGATGTGTTTGATCTCTGTGTGTTGTTGGTATATTGCTTTTGCATGCTTGCTTATTTTTATGCTTATCTTCTATATGCTGCATATGTGATTGCATATTAGGTTAGAAACCTGAGAGAATGAGAGAATAAGTTCAATTCGTTTCACCGTTCGAACCAGGAGATTCCTACACAGAGTGCAGTCGAATTCCTCCGCATAGAGTGCGTTGAGGAGGTTCAATAGTGAAGCACTTATTCTCGGCGACCAGAATTGAGTTGGGCTATTCGAGTTGTGCAGGTGAAGGGAAGGACGGATTGAAGCCTCAGTGGGAAGTCTGAGCAAAGGAAGGCCAAGATTACTGTGGCTATGAGTGCTCAGAGTCCGGGAAGACTTCAACACTTTGAAAGTTGTTGAAGGTGGAGCGCAGGCATCGTGCTCGAGGTCTCTGAAGGAGTCGGAGAAATTTCAGCTTAGGAGGGATAGTTCCTCGTTCACGTTGTAGGAACAGGCCTGAGAGAGAATTGAACCAAGGGAAAGCTTGGGAGCCGAAGGATTCTCAAGAGGAAGAGAATCGACGACTTGAACTTCTTGGAGAGAATTAACCTTCAAGCACATGTAGAACCCAATTGCCATCGCATATCGGCATATTGGGGTTGGCGAGTGCAAGAATTGCATGCACGTCGAAATCGCGAGTTGCGATTTCCCGATTTAGCGGAAGCCGTCGATTGTCGGGGAGGACAGGTGGCACGAATCCGGAGTATCGCGGGATCGACATTCGGGGTTTTCAACCTCAGAGAACACTTATATCATGGATTCGCCATTGGCGTAATCCCGGGGTGACGTGGTCAAGTGGGACCCCAGGGAGTAAGTGGAGGACAGGTGGCGCTACAACGAGGAATCGGTACCTCGGCGCTCGGAGTTTAAGAACTCAGGCATTAATATCGCGAGTGGCGATATCCCGAGGTTTGACTGTTGACCATCGATGTTCGGGGCTCGACGGTTGATTGATCAAGAGCAGTATTACGAGTCTCGCGATATCGCGAGACTCGATCTCCCGATTTGCGAAGGGAGAATCGCCGGTAGTATTTATGTGGGTAAGGAATTCTCGAGGGGAATAGGAGGGGCTTGGACCCTTCGGGCCGTGTGTAAGAAGGTCTTGGTGGGAGCGGCTGCTCGCTGAGGGGCAAGTAGCGATCAACCTGCTATAAATTTCTATTTTATGTTTTTTTAATTCTTGTATTTATCTCATAGTTGAGTGAAATAAGAATTGTCCCAATCCATTATATTCAACTAGATTATCTAACTTGAAAATGCAGTGAAACCATCTACTCAATGAGTTTGCAGTTTCAACGAAAAGAAAGAAGGTATATTTAAGTGCAATTTAAACGAAAAGAGAGTACAATGAGTACCATAACAGTGATGGATTGATGTTTCAATGAAAAGAAGGAGGGTATATTTAAGTACAATTTAAACGAAAAGAGAGTACATTGAGTACCGTAACAGTGATGTAATGATAATATGGATTTCTATAATTTACTTTTACAAAACTTGCAGAAGCTTAAGTCTGCGTTGTCGAACAAGTTAAATTTGCTATCGCGTCAATTCCAGAATCGGAAAGCTAGGCGAAAATTAAAATCTGAGACATTGTATTCTTTGGTTCAGAGAATTATAGAGGACATTATTACTGAGATATTCCTATTCTCGGGGTAATTAATATATTTACTATATGCAGAACACATTTGAAACAAAAGGAACTGGAGCCGAGAATCTAAAACGATGTTGCGAGATTCTGATGGAGGAGAACAAAAGATTGCGAGAGTATGAGGGACGAAAACAAAAGAGACCGGAAATAGAAGTGTATGCGCTGAGAGCCATGAAAATCGTGCAAGAGGAGTTACGCTGACAGTCAATGTATATAGGACTGTCACAAATGCACAAATTAATTGTAGTTAATATTTCCTATTTTTATTTTTAATTGCAGTTAATGTGAAGCTTTGTGTAATTATAATCAATCTCTTGAACATAATTAAAATCTCTCTTATATTTTGGTTTAGTTTTTGGTATAGATTTTAACTAAAATAATTTTAGCAAGATGTTACTCTTATACCTTAACCACTTGGACTGGATCTGTTACTCTTGGTGCTGTTTGTGACAATTGATTATGTGTTCCAGGTAATTATACCTTGATCGTTTGAAATTGCAAGAGCCGTGTATTTATATGGATAATTATCGTGGTATAAGAGGTAAAAGTGAACGAAGTTTCCGAGGGCTCCAGTAGTTCAAACGTTGCAATTAACTACCATTTGTCGAGAATAAATGGAACAGACAGCTTATTTAGGAAGAGAATCCATAAATTTGAGGAGATCTTTGCTAATGGACTAGTTGAGTTTGAAGTCACTTCTAATACCATGTCTAGAGTTGTAACTAATTCTTAATAAAGAAATTTAATGCTAAAAATAGATGGTCGAGCAGTCACTTCAAATGACCATAACACATACAAAAACAAATTCACATGAATATCGGGTTCCATTTAAAAATAGATGGTTATGGTCCAGCAGTCCGTTCAAAATGACCATAACACATACACAAAAAATTTCACATGAATCTAGGGTTCCATTTTGGGATACATAAATTAGTAAGTAATTCTATACCTAAAGCCTTTCTATGATCTTCACATCAGCTATAAAATTTCCCAACATTACATCCTATTTAGAAGCCTAGAAGCCTACACTAACGACACAAATTTAAACATCCCCACAAAATTTTTAAAATTGAAAATTGTATACCAAGCAACGTCCTCCCATGTTTTAACTTCTTCGAAGTCCTAATTTCCGTGTTAGTTTCTCCTTATTCTCGATCTTTATCGGGCAAGTCAATATCAACACAATGACAAGGAAAACTATGAGGTCTTAATTTCTGCGTGAGTTTCTCCTAATTCTCGATCTTTATCTGGCAAGGCAAGATCAGCACAATGACAAGGAAAACTATTTCATACTACTAATATCTCCACTGCTTTAGAAAAAAAGCAAATTCCTTATCACATGTTGGCTATCTTTTCTATTTTTGTTCAGTAAGGAAAAACAATAAATGCTTTCTCTTTGTATTGATATAGAAAAGAAGAAGAAATGTTTTCAGAAAAAAAATGGATGAATTACAAAAAATACATGTGATGTGAATTTTTCAACCAATTACAGAGTAAAGAAACATTAAGGTGAACCAGAAATGTTTTCAAAAATAAATCAACGAATTAAATACATGTGATGTGGAATTTTCAACCAATTGCAGACTAAGAAACATTCAACAACAATGTGAAACATGAGATGAAACAAAACTACACATTTTAGAGATTGAAATTATGGCAAATACACAAATTTCGTTGACATATGTGCATTCCTTATATTTAGAGCCCTGAAACAGAAATGCCATTCGAAAATTTTGTTTGATATACATAAGAGATGAACGAATATTACTTGTTTGAAGCTATGAATCGGATAAAACGTATTGGCTCACCTTAGCTATGGTTCCCATGTTTGTCTTCCATATATGATGTAGCCAGAAGTGGACTTTAGCCTTGCAAACTGTTTCAACCCTCTGCAAAGAAGTCGGCTTCATCCCCGCAATCATTTCAACCCTCTGCAAAAAAGATTCCCTACATTTTGGTGGCACATCAAAGGAAAATTTGATGTTAAACGATCCATGTAACCAGCAGATTTCTCAGCTGTCCAAAAATGGCACACAACAGGGGAAATACAACGCTCGGGTGCTAATATTGACCTCCACCATAACGAATTCGATCTCTCAAGCAGTCACAAAAGCTCAGGTAGCCAAAATCGAACGCCGAAAACGAATGCTCAATCAACCAGTAGTCACAAAAGTTCAGGCAGTCACATAAGCACAAAATCTAATCAACATCGGACGTCGAAAATGAATGCTCAATCAACCAGTAGTCACAAAAGATCATCCAGTCACATAAGCACAAAATCTAATCAATAGACCATCTCACGGCAGTCACAAAAGCTAAAGCTTCTAAGTTCGTTACAAACGCACAAAAGCTCAAGCAGTCACAAAAGCTAAAGCTTAAGCCGTTACGAAAGGACAAAAGCAAGCTAAAGCTTAAGTCGTTACGAAAGCACAAAAGCTTGGGCAGTCACAAAAACATAAAATCTAATCAATAGACCGTCTCAGCAGTCACAAAATCTTGGGCAGTCACAAAAGCATAAAATCTAATCAATAGACCATCTCAGGCAGTCACAAAAGCTCAAACTGAGGCCGTTACAAAAGCACAAGCAGTCATTAAAGCACAAAATGTAATCAACAGACCAGCCAGAAAGCCCGGTTTCTGGTAAGAACACTCGAAAGCATAAAATCCCAACGAATCCACGTGTTTTGAGGCATCACGAAGCCACGTGTTTTGGGGCATCCACGAGTACATCGCACGTACGTGTTTTGGGTGATTAAGATTTCATCATCCTTCCTTCACCAATGCGGATATGTATTGATGTGAGCAATTAGATGTTCATGACCCCTCGTGATTAGTTTTGATTGAAAATTTTACATATAAATTAATGAAACGGCTGATGCAATTATGTTATAATTTTTTATGTATGAATTTTAATTCAAATATTAGAAAAAGTAATTAATCACAT
>ML837101.1:8442-27960 GCA_009831015.1 Picea engelmannii | reverse complement strand
GGCATATCAGAGAAAAGGGATTTCAACTACTACATGATAAAGGTATGGTTGAAGGTATGTATAAATACTCTCTAGATTTTGATTTATGTTAACATTGTGTATATGGGAAGCATAATTAGGTAAGATTCCCCTTTGGTGCAATGAGGGTAGAGGGAATTTTACAGTTGATGCGTAGTGATTTGTTTGGACCCATGTCAGTTCCATCACTGGGAAAATATGTGTACTATGTCTCATTTATAGATGAATTCTCAAGGAATACATGGATATATTTCCTCATGAATAAATTGGAAGTCTTTGATAGGTTTAAATAGTTTAAGGCTCTTGTGGAGAATCAAACAGAGAAAATAATTAAGGTGTTGAGGATAGATAATGGTGGAGATTTCTACCGAAATGAATTCGAAGAATTATGTAAGAAGTGTAGTATAGAAATAAAGAAGACTAATCCATATAAACCTCAACAAAATGGAGTTGCAGAAAGGATGCACAAGAAGTTGATGGAAAAATCAAGGTGCATGCTTAATGGTGTTAAGTTAAGACAATAATTATGGGTAGAGGCAATGGGAAGTGCATGTTACCCAATCAATCGATCACCCTCATCAACACTAGAGGAAAGAATCCACATGAGGTATGGACTGGTAAGAAACCCTCTCTCACATCTCAAGTTTTTTGGTTGTGATTCCTATGTTCACGTTCCAAAGGAAAATTGGAGTAAGCTAGATAAAAATGTTGAAAAGTGTATCTTTATTGGGTATAAAGAGAGTCTGAAAGGTTATAAGCTTTGCAACCCAAAAAATAAGAAGGTAGTGTATATATGAGATGTGGTATTTAGAGAAATCAAATATGTTGTCAAACTAGAAGTCCTACCAAGGAAGGAAGAACCAAAGAAAATAGACTTTGAGTTGAAGGATAATGAATCAAACTCTACATAAGAACAAGAACCAGAAGAAGAATATCATCATACTCCAATATTGAGGAGATCAGTTCAGGAAAGAAAGAAATCGAAAAGGTATACTCCACCTTATTTCCATTCAAATTGTTCCTTGTCTATTACTAATAATGATCTTAGAACTGTTAGAGAAACAGTGGATTCATATGATGGAAAACTCTAGAAAAATGCCATGGTTGAAGAAATGGAATCCTTGGGATCTATTGGAGTTGTCGACTAGAAGAAATCCCATTGGTAGCAAATGGGTGTTTAAGAAGAAGTTGAATGCAGAAGACAAAGTGGAGAAATTCAAAGATCAATTAGTAGCAAAAGGTTATTCACAGGTAGAGGGAACTGACTTTGGTGAGTTTTTTTCTTCTATTGCCAAGTTAACTTCAAATAGATTTATTTTATCCATTGTTGTTTCTTTTATTTTGAAGTAAAACAAAAGGATGTGAAGACAACATTCCTACATGGGAATTTAGAAGAAGAAATCTACATGAAGAAATCAAAATTCTTTGTTGTAAAAGGAACATAAAAGTTGGTATGCATGCTGAAAAAGTCCATGTATGGATTAAATCAATCACCAAGGATGTGCTATCAAATTTTTGATACTTATATGTTGGGACTTGGCTTCAAAAGGAACAAAGCATATCATTGTGTGTATTTCAAATTAATTGATGATCATCTTATTTATTTGGTCTTGTATGTGGATGATATGTTGTTGATAGGAAACGACAAGGAGATTATCCAAGATGTGAAAACTCAGTTGTCCTCTAAGTTTGACATGAAGGATATTGGTGATGAACATTTGATTTTGGACATGAAAATTAAACAAGATCGGGAAAACATGAAACTCCAATCAAATGAGAGGAAATATGTCAAGACAACATTGTAGAGGTTTAATATGAAGGAATGTAAACTGGTCAAAGTTCTTATTCCTGCATGTGTAAAGTTATATGCAAATCAGTGTCCAAAGACATAGGAAGAGGAAGAGTACATTTCTCATGTTCCATATGCCAATGTAGTTGGTAGTTTGATGCATGCAATGGTCTGTACTAGACCAGAAATTGCACATGCAGTGGGAGTTTTGAGCAAGTGTATGTCAAAACCAGCGAAAGAACATTGGACAATAGTAAATAGGGTTTTCAGGTATTTGTGTGGCACTACTAGTTATGGATTGTGCTACCAAGGAAGACCAATATTGGACAAAGTGTTGTAAATACATGGGTTTGTTAATGCAGACTAGGTTGGAGATCTAGATCACATAAGATTTACAAGCATGTATGTGTTTAACCTGTTTGGAGGAGCAATTAGTTAGATGAGCAAAAGACGGGTTGTAGTGGCACTCTCAACTACAGAAGTTGAATACATGGAATCCCCTCATGAAAGGGGGGAAGAAATATGGTTACAAATATTGTGTTTAGGTATTGGTTTGGTACAACAAACTGTAAGGATAGATTGTGATAATCAGAGTGCAATCTTCCTGGCGAAGAAACCAACTTATCATTCAAAGAAAAATCATATTGATGTTCAGTATCACTTTGTGAGAGACAAGATTGAAGACAAGAAGGTGTTTCTGATGAAGGTGTACACTTTGGAGAATATTATGTATTCATTAACAAAATTTGTGAGCACTAATAAGTTATCTTGGTGTAGAGGATCTATGGGCATTTTTGCCCTAGATTGTTGACTATGTAATATTGTAACCCTTTGTATGCAAAGAAAAAAAAAAGTGGGAGAATGTTGGGTATGTGTTATATTCTTTGAAAAATTGATCTCATGTACTGTACACTGATATGAGATCAATTTGGTGGTTTTTTGCATCCATTTTTGGCAGTTTTTTGGCACATGGTTTTCGTTGATGGTTTTCTAATTATGGTTAAGGAATTAGGGTTGTTGACTAATCTGGGTCAATGGATTAGGGGTTTTGGATGTCGCGGGATCTGATATATATTGTATTGTAAACAATGAAGAAATATGGTGAATATAATATTAGAGGTGTGACTCTAAACATGTTGTTGGTTTTCCTAGTTTGGGATTCCAAGGTAAAAATCTAGGTGTAATGTGTGTGTCATTGGATCTTTTCTATTTTTATTAAGAATTTATCTGTGGTAATTAATTGTACAAGGTTAAAATATACATTTTAAAACCCTAAAAAGTCATTGGAGATGTTAGCATGTCTTGAGTAATCAACAATTAAGATAAAATTTAGACCTTCCCTACCAAGTTTGTAGACCAGATAAATATAAAAAAAGAATGAGTTACTAATGGATCTATCATTATTTTCTTGGTACACTATCAATTTTGCATGCAATATCACTTTCATCGAACTACTTAGTGGATATAATTATGGATCAATATTACCCATACCCAAGCTTCCAGAGGCATTAAAGAAAATACAAATCACCAATGTTTATAAAGTGTGTAGGATGAACACCCTTCTTTTGGAAATACTTATTAAGTTGTTCAAATGGTAATTGTTTGTTGTTAATGTTGCCCAGGCCATCACACTATTGAATGACCATTTCGTAGTTTTCTATGGTGTCATGTGTGTTTGTCTAGGCAATCCATTTCGTAGTTTTCTATGGTGTCATGTGTGTTTGTCTAGGCAATGCCATGATGTTCATTCAAATGATTAATTCTATGTGCTCTGAAGAGGAAGCATTCTTTTGGAAAATTTTCCATGTAGAAAAGGCTTGTAAATATCATTGTTCCATAAACTACACCCTTATATAAAAGAGTTAGTACATAAAGAAGAGAGCAATCAACTATTGTGGTTAGATACGTCAACGTAATAGGGAGATGAAACGATATTGTTTCGATAGGGATGATTGACCTCATATCATTCATGAGGGAAGATCTACCCATGACATGGGGTTATTGAAGTGACACTCATGGTTCTCTTTTTGGTGTCAACTGAGCACAATTTCTTTGATTGCCGACTATATACTTACTTTGGCATGGATGATTTTCCATATTTCAATGAGATCGATCCATTGAAAATTGATATGGTCCTTGCGTATTGGGGACAACGATATTTATGTTTGACATTATGAGGGTTTGTGTTTTATACTATTGATTATTCCTGGGAAGAATATTGCCACCTTAATGCGGTTGAAACTCCACATTCTCGCATTGTAATGGGACTTACTCATAAAATTTTGTTGATTCGTGATGAATGTTAGGCAACACATAAACACTTGGGGAAGCATAGAGTGTAACAAGCACGCACAAATAGATGTGGAAGTCATTGCCCCAAGTGTAATTAGAGTGGTTCACCTCAAGATCATTCTTGACTTTAAAAGTGTATGGTCAAGTCGTAGTAGTTAAACTAAAAGTTTAACTCAATGAGCCAACAAACGAGGATCCTCACAATATTGTTTGAATGGTTACATGCACTCATATTATTTTGGGATGCATGCATTTTTTATTATTATTAAATATTCAGTTGTTAATAGAGAGTGCATAAGGTGGAGATATGGTTGCATAATTTGTATATCCGTGAATTCAAATGTCTAAAAAGTAGCTATAGTCTTAAGTCCATGGAGTTGAAGAAATGTATCATGGGTCTAAGAGTATGTTAAGAACATTGAAAGGATTTAATGGGAATCAATGTAAAGGGACTCATATGTATAAAAGAATTACATGAAGGATATAGTCCAATCTATAGAGTTAGTCAAGTTGACCCATAATCAAGTAAAGTCAAATCATACTTTAATGTAGTCGAGTCGAGTTTGTAGTCGACGTTTAGTCTAGTTTTTAGTCAATATAATAGTCAGGTCGAGTCTATAATCCGGTCAGTGTCAAGATGAGTCTGTAATCTAGTTATTCAAAAAAGAAAAAAACATTGTATTGTCAATTGCATCAATTTCAAGATGTAAAATATGAGTCATTATGTTGTCAATTGTTTCAGTTTCAAGATATATTGAAAAATATGCGTTGAAGAAAAAAGGAGGGGGTTAAACGTGTCTTTTCAAGGAAGATGACCCTCTCTGCAAATGTAATGTAAGTCAGTCTTTAGCTGACAATATCGGTTCCTCATCGACATAAGTTGATTCCTAGTCGATGACATGAACTCAAGCTCTGCAAACAATGCTTTTCATATTTTACTAACTGTAGAGTCTTTTCCTTGTTATAGTCAAGTCCTTTGAAGTCATGCATGTGTAGTAGAGTCAGTTATCCATCCTTCATGATATTTGATATGAAGACTCTATATATTCTCAGAGACCTGACAACATAGAAAGAAACAACCATGATTGATAGTAGCAAAGCAACAAAGAAGTAAATTTGACACAGAGCATGATCCATTGAGAGTATCCAAGAGAAACCAAGCAGCATAAGAAGAAAATAATGCATTCAAGAAAGAGACATCAAATGAAAAACACACACATAAGAGCTTAAAAGATAATATGATGGCACAAGAACATTTGAATTGATTGAGCCCCTTGGTAGAAGAGTTGAAAAATAGTCCTCTAGGTCATGACAACTAAATCAAAGGAATGGTAGGATTGGTTGATGCCACAAACCCTCGTTGATTCCATAGAAAGATCCCCCATGAGAAACAAATTGTTGGAGCTACAATAGAGTGCACCCCAATGGTTCATGTGAGGAGTATACTTTGTAATTGGATTGAGACAACAATGGGAGCCCTTATACTAATAGAGAATGTTGAAAGAATGGAGATCAAGGAGTTGGGATATGTGATATTTAGTCATTCATATCCATAAAAAACCATCCATGGTAAACCTTGTATATGTATATCTTCCCATATAGTTGGCAGTTGTTGTGGTTGATTTACCTATGCACAGTAAGGATACTACTATAGAAATAGAGACCCGAGACGTTGTTACACACTTGCTCAGGAGGAGGAGTGTGGGGGAGATGTTGGGAGGCCTCTTAGGCTCTTGTAATTGTCATCATAAATTATTTACTAGACATTTGTATAATGAATATATGAATGTATGTGTAATAAAGTACAAAGAGAGCCTAACAAAGGATTAGTTGGAATGGGTACAACCACTCAGATCATCTTCCTATTGTGTAAATACTCATGAAGAAGGAATACTAAAGTGGTTGGTTTACCTTCCCAAATACTTCTCTCTTCTTTCATGAGTACATGTGTGTCCCTAATATTCATCCTATAATGTAGCTCTCTACTTGAATGCATCCCTATGATTCCTTGGACTACAATGGATAAGGATTATTGGTATAGCAGCATCATTCCATTTAGAGTAGATTCTATAGTTTTTCACTAGCAAGAACCATCCATGGCTTTATCTTGGCCCGACTTCATGATATGTTGAAAATATTTCAATAGCTTTTAAATTCTCAAGTGATCAACTCAACATTGGTTGCTTTGTAATTTCAATCTCAATTGAGATGCATTTTGAAATTCTATTCAAGAACTTGAAACATTTGGGATTAAAATAATTATGTTGATAAATTCGACGTAGCATCATAAGAAGCAACGTAATATCGAATGTGTCCTTAATGTGAATTGATTGAAATTATTAAAATTGATTTGTTTTTTTGTGGTCCAAAAGTTAAGAATCAATATATTTGTGTGATTTGTTTCATTCATGGATTTTCAACCAATGCTTACATTGTACTTTTGTATTGTAGTCATTACAAGTTTTCGGATCAGCTCTTGTATTTTTCCAAATAAATTTAAATGATCAAAAACATTATGTATTCAGTTCAAATATCCCATGAGTATTCATTACCATGTCATGTAATTGTTGTATTAAGAAATACAATGTAGTGATTTGTTTTGGGGTCTTTATAAAATCTCTTATATTTCTCCAAATAAATTTAAATGACAATAAAAGTTTTGAACTAAAGTTGAAATATTTCATGAATATTTTTGTTACGGAAATATTCCCCTGCAGACAGGTGAACTTTCCCTTGGATTATTGACCCCTATACCAAGATAGAAACAATCATTTGGACACTACCATTCCTATAAACTCATTTTTCTTATCGAAAAAAGAGAGGAGAAGGTAAATTAGGATGTACTCTATTTACGATGTTTGTCCCAGCCGCTTCTATCCAAAAACTTGATCCAATTCCTCGAGAAAATCAATATTTGTAATGAACAAAAGGAAACAAGAGACTTCCTTCTACTCTAATGGATTATACAAAGAAAATTCATCTATGAAAATCTAATTAAACATAGACAATCATGTGAAACCACATACTTGAAGGAAATAGGCCAAGTATATTAAATGAGAAATTCAAAAGGAAACTTAGAATCTTCATATGATGTTGCGACGACCTCTTCAAGTCCTCCTCGTCCAACCCTTACTCGAAAGATCCACAGTAAAAATAGCAATGCTTGCCTATTTTCTCCTCCTTTTCTCCATGGGAATGACTCCTTTTATAGGCTTTGAGAGACTTAACTACCTTGGGTATATTTGGAATTAGTTTGAGGATATGGATTCAATGGTTGTGATATATTCCTTAGATGTAGCCCTAGAGTTAGATTCGATCCAAACCAACTTGATCCATCCATAGTTGTCTTTAGAAGAAAATGAGATTTCTTCCAAGATTTCCTCAACCAACTCAACGCTCCCTTAGAATGGGCAATAGAGTGCTACAACGCTCCCCCTGAGATGGAAAAGGAGCGCTAGCGCTTCCTGTGTATGAGTAGGGGAGATATGATCTTCCAAAAAATTACCAAGATAAATAATTCCCCCAAAAAACATTTGTTTCGACTGTCAGATGATGGGGCTTCATATTCTAACATGTTTAGGGGTTATAGCAAATGTTTTCATGGTGTCGTTCATGATGCGACATTCAAGGAAAGAAATGCAACACTTATGACACTTGCGAAAAAAGTGCAACACTTATGACACTTACAACAATGAAAACAAAACACTATTGAAGTGAGGAAATTTTATGTGTAACATGTTGCCCCCCAAAGTGTGAATTCAGAAAATCAATGTTGATGGTCGAAACGCTTTGTAGATTCTTCGAAGCAAGGGTATGGAATTGGAGAACCTATTATAAGCTGCAGAGAACCATCAAACAATTTGAATATGTGTGCCATTCCCGAGGAAGGCATACATATGCTCAGAATATAAATGACTCAAAGTATGGCCGCCAAAAATACACTGCGGATCCATGATGATATTGACGAAGGATATTTCCACTAGAGATACAATGTGGATCCATCTCTCTATGACTTGACTTGATCACAGCCACAAAATAATACATAGTGGAGCTACAATGTGATAATAACATAGCCATAGACCAATACAAATTGGATCTATGTTAAAACAAGTATATCAATCAGATAGTCGCCATTGCAACCTGGGTAACGTGTATATGTAGATGAATACTCAACCCAGGGTCTTCATCCCAATCCTATAACAATATGATTATGTCCATGTGAATAGATGATTTGATGTTGAACATGACATAAACCACTTGATTACCATTCATTGAGGTATACCGTTAAAAAGTGTGAGATAAATCACCATTGATGTCGATGATTTTCAAGGTACTTTTAAAGTACAATCCAATGAATGTGAAAAAATGAGTTGAAATTGAGCATTCGTGGAATTAGTTGGTCAGAGTTCATTGATGAATACCCACTACCCAATGAGAGGAGGCCTACCATTGAGGCATGCAGGTCCCAAGGTACTGATGTGTTCCTAAGTCTATTTCCCAGATAATTTGTTGAAGTCGATAAGAAAAGACTCATCGAAGGAGGGCATTGATGTATCCCCCATCAATCGACACGAAACTTGTCATAGGAAGGTGATAAGATATAGTATATGAAAACAGAATGACATGGGTATGAAAACTAGTAGCTTTGTGGATGGTTTTCTTTTGAGGCCGAGACTTCCCTTGAACACTGGGGCATGATGTAAGACTTGGCAGCATAGAATCAGAGTGGACCAAAGCATAATGTAGGGAGTACTAAGGCATTCTTTGGATGGTTCAAAGGAGTAGAAATAATCATAGGATTGGTTCAATGTGGAGTCTTAATGGATTATCCAAGTGTATGGTAAAAGTGAAAACAAGTGTCATGTTCAAGGGAGACTACAAGAACTACCTGAAAAAGTTTTCAAGAAACTTGACCCAATTCCTTCAATTTTCCCCCATCTAGATAGATGAGTACCTCTTTTTTATTTAATAAGCTCGAGGAGGATAACACATGCTCGGTATAACTCACCTTCAGTAAGTTACTCTTCCTTTATTTAACGAATTGGAAGAAGTAAGCATTCGTCCCCAGATGGGCCCTTTGGTGTGTAATTTTGTGAGTCTAGGGAACAAAAACTCGGTTGTTTTTCATGTTTAGGGGGTTTGAAAATAACTTAAAGAATAATTTGGGGTTGTCCTTTTTCGTGATTTTAGTCTCCGAGGTCCAAAAAAGTATAAAACGACACAACAGAGAACTCTTCTAGTCGAGATTGACTAGAGTGTTTGTTTTTCATAGTTAGTGTGTTGGGACCGAAAAAGTGATAACCCACTGCTCAACATACGTCTCTTCATATTTTAATGAGCATGAAGTATGACGAAGTTTTCTCAATAGCATCACAAGGTCATCAAAAATCTTTGCTTCGTAATTTCCTGCATAATCAAGTTGTTATAGGCAAAAATGTTAGCAATTTCTTTAAAAATGACAAAAAACTCAAAAATAAACTTTTATAAATGTGAAAAAGGGGTGTAAATGACTTAATTTGGACATATTAAAAATCAATTAGGGAAAAAACAAGTCATTCTCACATTTTTTTTTACTATTCTCCTTTTTATTTTATTTTTTCCCCTTTTAGAGTGATTTTCGGGCGTTGATTGCGGGAGTTATAGGTGACCATTTGTGATTACATCTGGATCAAGTTGGTCCTCTAATCTTTCTCAATCATTCACATGTTTTTTTATCTCATTTCAACCTTTAATTTATGAGCTTGGGCTCCTTGGAAAACTCTAGAGCATCAAACAAGATCGAAGCTCCCTTAAGTAATTGAGGGAGGCGTCGATCGAGATTTCAACACCCTGGTATGTTTCCTTGGGGAGCGCTAGCGCTCTATTCTTTCCCTCCAAGAAGCGTTGAGCGCAAAATTTAATTTTTATTTGGTTTTTTAGGCTGTAAAAAGGAAATTATTTTCTTGGAAAGCTTAACTAATGTGATTCTTTCATGAATTTGCAGGTTTACACATAGCCAATCATGATTGAGTGGAAAGAATGAGAACATGAATTCGATGATATGGCTGCCTTACAAGACCCTCAAGTGAGGGAAGTATCAAGTGAAATACATGTTATCTATTTCGACATTAAATTGTCAACCCAAGGCTTGTAAGCTTCGAGGTGTTGGCATTGTATGTGCAGGTCTAGAGCTCTAATCTAGAAGTCTAAGTTAATGTCGGAAACACACTCAAACAATAAAGAGATTAAACAAACTATAACAACTCGTCACCTATGGAAGAAACCCGATATGGAGTGATCATATCTCGCGAGTTAGGTCATTAATCTATCTGTTGGTGATTTAAAGCTATTGGAAAATTTAAGATGTGAGAAAACTAAGGTGCGAAAATCAGTACAAGGGAAAAATCGAAAACCGGTGCTGGAATAAAAAACTAGTGCAAGAATCTATTATGCAAAATATGAGACTAGGCATGAAATATTACTATTCTAATTACTCTTTTTACTTGGAAATCCTGCACTGTGATTCATTTACTCAATTCAGATTAGCACATTGATTTGTACAGAAAAATGTAAAGTAGAAACAAAACAATCTACTGAAACTTTGTCATTCAAGGAATATCAATATACTAAACACGTGTTCTTATAACTAGTTAGACTGATGATCTAATTACCAAAAAGGATTTAAAATTAGAAATCATGTTGTCATACGTGAACTGGAAATGTCTCAACAGAGATGTAATGATTACATAGTCCTGTAGGAGCTAGCTTAAAACACAATCTAATGGATTATGAATAATTGATATGTGCAATTTTTAAATGATCAACCTACAAAGGAGATACATAAACTTTAAAACACAGTTTCTGTAATCAAAAAGGAAAATATGCATACCCGGAACACAGTTAAGTAAGCACAGTCTAAGTAATCAAAGGAGAGTATATATATTTACAACACAGTTAAAAGAAAGACATCTATAATTGAAACACAGTACAAATGAGTAACCTGCAAAAGAGAAGTTATATAAATCTGAATATATATTAAGATAAAAATGCACAGACTACTGATGGGACCCCCAAGTAATCGTGGTACTCCAACTTATAAAACAAACACGATTTTCAGTACATCAACTCAGATTATATTAAAATCAGAAATACATAATAGTGATACATTTTAACAGTGTACAACAATTATCTCATCATGGTAACCCCCCTTTGTGTTATGTGCTTCAGGTGTATGTAAATTCTGAGAGGTCAACCACTGAAAGGGTTGACTCTCTCTCAAAACTAGAAAATCGTTTAATTGTTCTATTAATAGACAATGAGTCCTAAAATCGTAGCTCGAATATAGAACCTAGATTTAACTGACTATATCGAAATACAATAGGAGCCATAACAAGAGGGCGATAATGGGTAAAAAACACATGTTCCAGTTTTTCCCGAAAACACCCGCAAGTATGCTAACAGCCAAATATGTTGCGCTCTTTGTTCCGTAATAAGGGTCGGATGGAGGTCCAAATCTATCTTCTAGACATTTGGGCTATCAGATTAAGGATCAAATGAAGGTCCAAATCTGTCTGATATAAATTTGGGCTACCGAATGAAGGGTTGGATTTGCCTGATATGTAATTTCGAGTTGGCTCTCTTGTGAAAAAATATGGGATCGAGTGTCAGAATGGGTGTTGGAATATCAAGCCATTTGATCATGATCCAATGTATGAAAACACCTATCTCCCACAATATCAAGAATTAGTTTATCATTAATAAAAACATATAAAATACACTAAGAATAATAAATTAAGCATGAACTCACATCATTTACTTTTATTGCTTTTAATCAAAGGATTTAAATAAAATACCAACATTTTAAAGTAAATGTGATGGTTTATGGTTAAATGTGATGACATAATAGTGAAATAAGGTGGAATAAAGAGTCAAATTTAAGAGCCCATCATGCCCCCCGACCGAAGATATGGCACATCCTCATGCCGTGAATAAATTGGAACTAACATTTTATTCATTTAAAAAACTCTGTACTTTCAACAACAACTGTAGGCAATATTCATCAGAAGGAATCCAACATTATTATACTAAAAAAAATAGAACTTAGAAAAATAAGTATTAATGCTATGGAATGAGCAGACTAAAACACTTATAAATTTTGGAATTGAAATAGCCCATACATACAATTTTATCAGTGTATGCTTATGAGGACCATATAAATTATGATTGGGGATTTTTTTCCTTAAACAGGAAAACATGAGGGTATAAATGGTCTTTAATACATGGAAAAACCCATAGAAAACCAATCATCCATGTTTCATTTTAAAAGGCTTATTGTCATTCAAGTAATATTGATAATGTTTGCATTTGAGTTCATTAAATTGCTAAACTTATGGGTCCCACTTCTAGGATAGTGACATCCTAGATATAGTATGAATTAAATGACAGGGTCTTAAGATCATCTTACGTACATTTTCAAATGGAAATTAGATGAGATTTATTTATCCCTTCTATTCAACCATGCATGCTTCTTCTTAAGGATTTAGACAAGTATATTGTTTATACAGACAAATATATATTAGGCATAGTCAAAGACATCAAAGTTAGAACCCATTGCCAGCAAGACTTTTCAGTACCTCGATGGGGTAACTTTGATATCTAAGAAATATCCTCTTTTAGGAAGAATGCCCCATTTCCAACGAGCTTGTTCAATACCTCGATGGGTTTGCCTAGTCATACCACAGGCCGATACTCGCTGCCAGTAGATCTGTTCAGTATCCCGACAGGTTAACCTCTTACATCCAAAAACAACCTTTACCACCACCCTTAAGATTTGTATGTATGTATTCATTTTGCAATGAGACGAAGAGGAAACTTTGAAAACCTTTTTACGGAATGGGATGGTATATGGGTAGGATGAAACTCTATAAATTTCCCATAAAAGATTGTTCTCATGAAAAATAGACTTATGCATTTATATTAGTCCAAAGACATATCATTGTCAAATTTACTTAATGTGTAGTGGATGACGCCATAAGAGAATGACTTAAAGGTGTCGCTAGTCCCTAAGTCTATCTTCTTCATATAAGATTATAGTAGTGTTCCCTCATAAGTAGAAGTCTCATTCACTCTCATGCTACTATTTGGTAAATATGCTTGAATAACTAGCTTTGGTATGAATCTTGGGATGTACAAGCTACCTAGGGGTATTATTATGAAGACCTTAAGGTTTTATTAAATCCCCGTAGTGCTTTAAAGATTGGCATTCAAAATATTGTTATTATTAATGGTCTTAAATATGCATGTAATAAGGGAAATAAAGATACATAATTGTTTTGGTTTCTAGTATTAAACTATCAATACTATCTTCATCTTAGTTCCTTTATTGAAAAAGAAAACACAACGAGATGATGCATTAACTTGATACTAAACATGATGTCGATTTTATTCATTATCCTACTCTACCCAAAAAGAAAAGAAAATATTTATTGAAGTGTAAGAACATTTCCAATGTAACCATGTACGAAGAAGAATAAGAAACATACCCATATCCAAATACGAAAAAGTTAGCACAGGAATTACCTGTATATGAAGAAACAACCAACCTACTTGTTTTGGCATCAGAAAGTGTTGAAGAATAGAATGGTATTACAGGCTGATGACCTCTTGAAACCAAACTTCGATGTAATATTGATGTTCATCAACACTAATTTCTATGCCCTCCTTCATCATGCCATGCAAATCCTCTTCTTCTGGATGATTGGTTTCTTAAGTAGATAAAGGATTTGTTGAGAACTCCTCAATTTTAGGTCTTAATGGTTGCTCTCCATCTCATGTAGTCTCCATTTTTTCACCTTCCTCCATAGTTTGGCAAAGAGAACCTTTTTGTATCTCATGGAACTTTGGTCCTTCTAGTATTTCCAGAGAGGTAGATAAATTTTTGGTCGCTGCCAAAATATGTTCTTTCTGAGAAGGAGAAATTCCGGTTGTTGTTAGGATTTGAGAGAGTTCTTCCAAGCTAATAGTCACCTTTGAATCCATTATGTTGGTTGATGGGTCCTACCTCACACATGGATTAGTGTCTGGGGTTCTTACAACACCCAAAAAAAATTGTTATTATATTTTTAAGATTTTAATCAAAACTACCTAAAAAATTGAAATACATACTTAAAGAAGATTTGCGCAACCCAAACACACTACGCTTGCATAAAATAAATCACACTTGCAGGAAATAAATCAAAGCATAAAATAAAACACGATTGCAGGAGCAAAATCAAACTCACACGTGTATGAAAGTAAACACACTGGCAGGAAAAATAAACACACTTTTCGAAAGGGAAGCACACTTGCATGAAAGAAACAAAACTTGTGTAAAAGAAATAAAATAAAGCACACTTGCAACAAAATAAGCACACTGGCAGGAAAAATAAATTGTAGGAAAGTAAACACACTTTGCAGAAAGATAAAACACATTTTTGCAAGAAAATAAACACGCTTGCAGGAAAGAAAATTGCAAGAAAGTAAACACACTAAGAAAAATAAACAAACTTGAAAAAAAAGTAAACACTCTTGTGGAAAGGGAACGACAAGGATTTAGAGCAACCCATTAAAATGGATGCCCAGGTTCTTACATCTCGTCTTAAAGTTTCTCCTCCTCCTTATTGTGTAATTAAAGGCAACCTACCTACCTAAGCTCCAATCCCTTTAGAAACTCCCCGGCAACGACGCCAAAAATGTCGAGTGAAATACATGCTATCTATTTCGATATTAAATTGTCAACCTGGGGCTCGTAAGCTTCGAGGTGTTGGAACTTTATGTGCGGGTCTAGAGCTCTAATCTAGCAGTCTAATTTAATGTCGACAACACACTCAAATAATAAAGAGATTAAACAAACTAGAACAACTCATCACCTATGGAAGAAACCCGATATGGAGTGATCATATCTTGCGAGTTAGGTCATTAATATATACATTGGTAATTTAAAGATATTGGCAAATTTAAGATGCGAGAAAAATAAGGTGCGAAAATCAGTACAAGGGAAAAATTGAAAACCGATATCAGAATAACAAACTAGTGCAAGAATATATTATGCAAAAAATGAGACTAGGCATGAAAGATTATTATTCTAATTACTCGTTTTACTTGGAGATCCAACTCGTGATTCATTTACTCAATTCATATTAGCACATTGATTTCTACAAAAAAATTTAAAGTAGAAACAAAACAATCTACTGAAAACTTTGCAATTCAAGGAATATCAATATACTAAACACACGTTCTTATAACTAGTTAGATTGATGAACTAATTACCAAAAAGGATTTAAAATCAAAAGTAATGCGGTCATACTTGAACTGGAAATGTCTCAACAGAGATGTAATGATTACACAGTCCTGTAGGAGTTAACTTAAAACACAATATAATGGATTATGAACAATTGATATGCGCAATTTTTAAATATCAACCTGCAAATGAGATACACACACTTTAAAACACAGTTTTTGTAATCAAAACAAAAAATATACATACCTGGAACACAGTTAAGTAAGCACAGTCTAAGTAATCAAAGGAGAGTATATATATTTACAACACAGTTAAAAGAAATACATCTATAATTGAAACACAATACGACAGAGTAACCTGCAAAAGAGAAGTTATATAAATGTGAATATATAGTAAGATAAAAATGCACAGACCATTGGTGGGCACCCCAAGTAGTCGTGGTACTCTAGCTTATAAAACAAACATGATTTTCAGCACATCAACTCAGATTATATTAAAATCAGAAATACATAACACTGATACATTTTAACAATGTACAACAATTATCTCATCATGGTAATCCCCCTTTGTATTATGTGGCTTCAGGTATATATAGAGTCTGAGAAGTCTACCACTGAAAGGGTCGACTCTCTCTCAAAACCAGAAAATCGTTTAATTGTTCTATTAATAGACAATGAGTCTTAACATTGTATCTCGAATATAGGAGCTAGATTTAACTATCTAAATTGAAATACAATAAGATCCATAACAAGAGGGTGATAATGGGTAAAAAACCCATGTTCCAGTTTTTCTCGAAAACGCCTACAAGTATGCTAACGGCCAAATCTGTTGCGTGTCGAGTTCTGTAATAAGGATTGAATGGAGATCCAAATATGTTTGTTGAACATTCAGGCTGCCAAATTAAGGGCCAGATGAAGGTCTGGATCTGTCTAATATAAATTCAAGCTATCGGATGAAGGGCCAGATTCACCTGATATGTAATTTCGAGTTGGCTCTCTTGTGCAAAAATATGGGAACAAATGTCAGAATGAGTGTTGGAATATCAATCCATTTGATCATTATCCAATTTATGGAAACACCTATCTCTGAAAATATCAGGAATTAGTTTATCATTAATAAAACCATATAAAATACACTAAGAATAATAAATTAAGCACGAATTCACATCATTTACTTTTATTGCTTTTAATCAAAGGATTTAAATAAAAAACCAACATTTTAAAGTAAATGTGATGGTTTATGGTTAAATGTGATAACATAATAGTGAAATAAAGTGGAAGAAAGAATCAAATTTAAGATCCCATCAAGCATCTCTACGAAATTGTGGCTTGCTAAAGTACTTCAAGCTACAAAATATGAAAAAAGAAGTCCTTTTACTCGAGTATCTGATCGGGTTATGAGATAACGACAAACAAGTGTTCCGGATAGGATCACACATGATTGAGATCGACATGGACGATGTGTATTTCCTGACAGGGCTCTCGAGGAGGGGAGCACCTATTCTTTTGTTTGGGAATCGGTCCACTCCATGGCCAACACATGCATATGTTGCCCAGTATTGTGTACCGAGGTCATGCTTGGTAGGAGGGAGGATTGTTATTAAATATGTGATGGAACTATCTATATGATCCATTCTCTTCACTATCACAAAACTGGCAAGAAGTACCAATGCTCACATTGCTTCCAAGTCTCAGATATCATATGCTATTCAGTGCTTGGAGCATAGAATTTTTAATTGGAGTGCAGTGTTTTTAAGGAATATCAAAGAGCAGATTTCTAAGTGTCGAACATGAAGGCATAAGCAATTTGGGTACAAATATTTCTTAGTTTCATTTTTCCTAGAGAGAGTTCCACATATGCAACCATAGATTTTATTGATATCACACCTCGTGATTGAGCCCCGTATGGAGCGGTGGACGAGTCTTTCACCTAGATTGGTAAACGAACCCTCAACCTTTCATTTTACTGCTAAATTCTTTGCATGGTGGAGGAGACAACTTGTGGTTATAGAGGATTTCCCATATATTGGGGTTGACTTTAGGGGCAATGCATATTTAGTGCTTCCTGAGGAGACACAATGGAATGCATCATGCACGAAAGATCATAACCTTGTAACAATATTTCTTGTTTTTATATGTTTTTTTTTGTTGTACGATGAGGGATATAAGTCATTTGTTTTTCATCATGCAGACAAAGGTCCATTATGTCCAGTAGAGATGTCAACACTAGGGCATTGTGGAGATGCTCAGGAAGCAGTAGAAGTTGACATCGGAGTAGGAGGACTCTAAGAGGTGTAGAGGAACTTATGTGGTTTAATCATGGGCGTTCCTTCCATGAGGATACGAGATGTACCCTTCCATATTCAGAGATATACAATTTGGGTACCTAAAGGTGTTAGTCATTTGCTACGACGAGTAGCGGGAACAATCGTGTGCTATGTTGAGAAGAATGTGGTGCAGGGAGACAAGTAGAGTCTCCAGACACTCTTAGTCTTTTATGATGATTATATGGGCATAAAGGCCCACATTTTTCTCTACTATGTTCTTTTTGGATGATGTATTTTAACAAAACTTTCATTATTTGTACTCTATGTATATACGAGTTTTACGGTGGATACTTATATTATATATGTGTGTGTGTGTGTGTGTGTGTGTGTGTGTGATATTTTTTTCTTTATGTCCCAAATGTTTATCTATAATATACCAATATAACATATAATTTGCTAATGAATCTGTAGTTGTGTTAAATTCTCTCGATATATGTCTATGTTATAGAAATTCAAAATATTTTTCGAGACGACGAACCCTTAAATGGAGACGTAGAAAAATTGGATTACAAACAACCTATTCACGGTTTAGTTGATGGACCACGATTTGAAAATCAAGGTTGATAATCAATTGAGATATACCTAGAGAAGAAGCTTCAGTTAAAAGTCCAACGAAAACATGATATTTCGCAACGTTATTGGTTGCAGATCTGAGGAAAATTCCTCCTGAAATCACTAACTTGCCAGAGTGGTAAATGACCCAAGTTGCAGAAGCGATATTCTGGTTATGTCAACTAGCGTCTTTCGCAAACCCAAAATAGATGGGAAAGGATGATGACATTTGCGCATTCAAGTACAAAGTAAAGTATAAGCATCTTTTAAATAATGGGGAAAAACTCATGCACACAAAAGAAAAGACACGCCAAACCAAAAATAAATAGTAAAATTGATCCGGATTTTATGAGCAGAACGAAATGAATACAGATTATGAATAAGTGCTTAACACAAAATAATAGAGATACAGTAAAACTGGTTTTCTATTCGATAACGAAATAAGATGAAACTATAAAATGCAACGGAAACAAGCTTGTTGGAATGGTGGCAGCTTATCTCTGAAAAGAGATGTGACGGCAGCACACATTCGCAAGAAGAGAATTACAATGAGGCTCTGAAGGCCTTTTTACAATAAGAAAGAATTCCAAAAACCCTATACATCAAAAAACCTAACCCTAAGAGATGAAGCGCCAAAAGTCATGTGGGCCCCATTTGGGTAAGTTAGTACATCAACTTCCCAGGGTCGTAACTTTTGCATACGATCTCTGTTTTAGGTGTGTGATAGCCCGTTGGAAAGGTATAGTCGAGGAGATTCATTTTTGGGGGCTCAATCATGCCTTCGGCTATCATTGAGGAGCTCGATCCCGAAAAATATTCATTTAGGCCCTCAAAATGGTCTTGGAAGTTAAAACTGCTAAAAATAGTAAATTGCCAAAATTGTCAGAAAACTATTTTGAGCCAGTTGGAAAAGGTGGGTGTCCACCGATATCCATCTGGATCAATCCTCCCTCCTTAGGAAGCAATGGTCTCCATTGCGTTGAGGTCCCCCATCAAATGAAGAAATTTTTGTTGAATTTGGCCCCGGGTGAGCCACTTGCCTTGGTGCAGGAGCTGCCCTGCTTTGACGGCACGATAAAGTTGGACCCTTTGTTGTCGAGTGCCCTTGATCTGTCTTTCCACAATCTGATCATTGGATGTCTGTTGTGTTGAAATAATGTAACTGCGAAGAGCATTCTTATTATTTTGTTATTGGATTAAATCCCCATTGTGGATTAATCATGTCATTATTATTATTTTTATTATTAGGTTAATCCCCATTGAGGATTAACCAAGTCGGTAATT
>ML837100.1:34542-46149 GCA_009831015.1 Picea engelmannii | reverse complement strand
TATTGCAAATTGCACAGTAGCCTCCTCATTGTACCCCATAATTTCTTGTCCTCATTGTTCAATGTATGGATTACACAATACACTTGTATGATTTTTTAATATTTTTTTGGAAAAATAAAATATCTTTGTTGTGTTATTTTATTCTGTATAAATCATGATTGTGTATCTTCATCACAAAAAACAATGTTGGAAATAGTAGTCACACATACACAATTAACATAGAGAATTTAATATGGAAACCCAAATGGGAAAACCAACAAAAAAGGGTGTCTTTAAATTCTTATTCTTTCTTAGGGAATTATTATAGTGAAGAGGGTACACTCTCGGGTTGATATTTTGTGTATTCCTCATTTTGTTGCAATTTCATATTGTGTTGCATAGTTTGGGCTCTAGACAATCTTTGTTCTTCTCTTGGATAAGCTATTATTCTTCCCCTTTCTCCTCTCGATATTGGAATAGTCATCTTCTCCTTCTATATTCAATCGTCTTGCCAATTGCTTTATCAAAGAACACCCACAAAATGCAACATGAAAAGCCCATAATTTTCCAAACACTAAAACCCTTTCTTCATCTTCGAATGACCTCTTTGTTGCCTTCACTTCCCTATCCATCATCCTCTTGGAAGGCCAAAATGTAATATCCCAAGACCAAGCCCCAGTTGTAATTGGGACTGTAAATATGTTTTGTACGCTGGTGAGCCAAGTGATTATAAGCTAGGAAGCTTATGTGATGATTAGGCCGAAGACCCTAGATGCTAAAGGCCAATGAGCCTATTTTTGTATATGTAAATACTCATATCATTAATATAAATACATCGTTGCGTGTAGACTGACCACGATAAAAGAGAATGGGGGACTAAACTCCACTAGGTAGGGAAAGGGAAGGGGCTAAGAGACTAGGAAAAAGGGCTAAGCTTGAGGGCTTATCTCTAAGGGAATATTATAATATATTTCCTAAAATACTAATGTTTGAGAAATAAATCATGTTATCCTAAGTTCCTTTAGGAAAATGAACGAACTCCAAGTGGAGAAGAACGAGCTCCAAGAGCGCCATGTGTCAATATTGGCGCATGCAGTTATATGTGGGGAAATCAATTCATTTTGGGGGGGTTTTCTTCCATTCTAGACAAGCTTCCCAGGCACTCATGCATGCATGTAGGGAGTCGTTACCTCTATTGTGGACCTCTGATCATGGACAGACCTCTAAAACTTGTAGACATTTGAGATATCATGTACTTTTCCTGTGAATAATAACACATTGTACTTTTCTGCAACCCATATCGTGCCTTAACGGTTGGTTTTTGCTGCCAACGTAGTTCCTTGGATGAGCATGGCTTGCTGCCATCTTCCATGTCCTTACCCATTTTCGGTTGCTGCCTTCACCTGAACTTGTTGCTGGTTGACTAGGAGCAAGAGTGAAGAGGTGGGTTATTAGGCCCGTGGATTGAATAAGTAGGTTCTTAGGCCTGTGAGAAACTCTCTCGAGGTGAGAGAGTTTGTTGGGAAAGAATAAGAAGGTTGTCATTCCTATTAGAAACTCTCTCCAGGTGAGAGAGGTTGTTGGGGAAGTGATTTTCCTAGAGGGAGCTCAATTGCAGCTATAGTGCTATGAGAATTCTTGCCTGGCCTGCTGTTGAAGCCTTAGAAGGGAAGTGGGGCATCTGAAGGATTGTTGAGCAGAGAAGAGAAGGGTTACACTTCCTGGGGTGGGATAGACATGTGGGGAATGAGAGGCTGTAGGATTTTAGTGTGGGTTGGCTGCTGGGATGAAATCCTTCCTGTTGAATGTGCAACTTCCTGTTGTCTCATCCTAGCCTAGGAATCCCTTTACCCAGGTGGATTTTAGTCCCAGCTCGGGGATGAACCACTGTTGAGAGTGATGAAAAACATGGTATAAGTCTGAGAGGTTCATGGAAGGTACGCACACAGTTGGTGGTCTTCTATAAAAATATAAGTATCAATTATGTGTTCATTGCATGTTGTGTATTTGTACATGTCTGATATTTATGATTTTTTCCTGTATATGTTATATGTATAGGCTTACTGTTATTTCCGCATTAATTTGTGTATTAGTAGAATGTAATTTTATATTAAGTTTTATATGTATGATGTTCCACAAGAGTTATGTGGGGCATAGCCCAACAGGTCTATGGCTCAGTATGCTACAAAATTAGTATTAGAAATTAGAACGAGTGGTTCTATGGAGTAGCATGGCCTGACATGGGTGGTTGGGGGATGTTACAATATGGTATCAAAGCTCCAAATTTCAACACTGCGCTTGGATGGGCTGTATAAGTGGAAATTGAAGCAAAAGTTCAGAATGAATTGTTGTCGAAATGGACAAAATTTGAATTTTAGAGAATTCATGAGTGCAAGGAGGGCGCTGAGAAAACACCTTGACTGTGTTCAGAAGCGCTAAAATTTTAGTGGTTCAAGAAAGCCAATAGAGGAAGGAAACCAAAATAATCGTGGTTATGGGCCACAAAACTAAATTTGAGCCATTGGATTTGTTCGGGAGAAGGCAGACCTTTCACAACTGTCAAATTTGGAAAAAGGAGCATGGTGGTTAAGCACCGAAGTCCTTTGGGACTTCACCACTCTGACTATTTTAAGTTCTTTATCGTAAAATAGGAAAATGCCCCGAAGCTCCGAAATCCTGAAGCGAATCTACATCGTAGATAATTTGGGAGAAGGCGAAACGTTGGATTTCCTAAGTGGTTCGGCAGTTCGACGATTTGGGGAAATTCGTTTGAGATTGCACAGAGTGGATTTTTCTCCGAATTCCTGAAGTTCAGAACCAATCCAGACCATCCATTATCGAAGACACGTGTCCACAGACCAACCTATTCAAAATTTTGGTGTTTGGCATTTCGCGGGTTGGGTGCAGTTCAACAACGAAAACCTCTGAATCCTGGAGCTCTGAAGTCCTGGAGCCTCAAAGTCCCAAAGTCTCGAAGCTCCGAGAAACAATTGTTCAGAAATTTGGTGTTCGAAAGTTATAGTGTGTGCTGGAGTGGGATCTCCCGAAGCCCAAAGTGCCGAAGTTCTAGAGCGCAAGTGTGATGTGGCAGGATGACGTCACCTAAGGTGGCATGGACCTACCCTAAGCTTGCCACGTATCATCTTGTTTCATACCTTTGACAGGCCTTTTGTACCAATTGTGGCCTAACATGTGTCTCTCATCGGTGGGGCCATGTGTCACCACCTAGTTGATTGTCAATATAACTAAGTGAATCCAGAAAGTTCGAAGTTTGGGTGTTTTGATGTGCTCCAGTGTGTGATTCTCTGAAGTCTTGAAGTGCCAAAGTGATGTAGCGGGATGACGTCACCTAGAGTGATGTGGATCAAATCAATAATTTGGCATTCAAGAGAGTTGTTTTGTTTATCTGTGAAGTTCTCCAAAGTGAGAAGCTCCAGAGCATCGAAGTAATAAATCTCCGGAGAGTGACGGTTCAGAAGTTTGCCAGTTTTGCATTTGGGTGGTATAAAGTTAGATGGTGTGAAATCCTCCGAATCACAGATTTACAAATTCTTGAAGTGCTAGATGTGATGCGACATGATGACGTTACCTAGGGTGACATGGACTCACTTTTCACATACCACGTGTCAACCTGATTCGTTTTTTTCACATGTCGTTCGTACTAGTTAGAACATGATACGTTTCATCCATCAGATTGAGATACATGTCATCTCCTTAATTCTACCATGTAGCACCCCCTTGGTGTGTGGATACTAACGAAACTCTGAGATTTCGTCAATTTGGGGAAAACATGGTAAGATGAAGGAAAAACCTCTGAAGCATGAAGCTCTGGAGAAATTCGTCGGTTCGACGTTCGGAGGAAATAATGGATGGTGAAGGAGAAACCTCCAAAGCCCGAAGTTCTGGAGCCCTGAAGTCTCGAAGATCTGGATAAACACCTATCAGTTAGCACTTGGTCACATGTGATTGGGGGCCAAAGAAAAAGGGCAAGTGCCCGAAAATTATTTGTTTTTAAGGAAGAAAATGAGCTTAGGAAGGGAGCCCATGGGGTTTTGATTTGTTCAAACCTGCACCTAAAGAAGTAATAAGGCCGATGAACCTTATGATAGGATCCAACAGGGGTCCAAGAGCCATTTTTTCTATGAGAAAGGAGAAGGACTGTACAAAGATTACATCATAGAAAAGACAATTTTCAATTGTCCATAACTTTCCGGTCAGGACTCAGAATTGAGTAAGGAAGCAACCATTGGAAAGGTCTTGGAATGGAAAGAGGATTCCAGGTATTTAACCATAATTACAGATTGAGAAGCTTAGATTACAGGAAGTCAGAAAGAATATTTTCGGTGACCATAAAAGAAAAATTGTGCATATATTACCAAAATGCTATATTATGGTTCTAGCTAACATAATTTGTTGTATGCCCATTTTCAGATGTAATGATTACATTTAAAACAACAACAACAAAAAGTGCTAGAGATGTCTACAGATAGAAGAAAGACGGAAAGAGACGATTCTTCATGTTACATTTGATATCTTTAAGAAGTTATTGGATCAAATGTTGGGTTCAATAAGAAACTTGGAAAACCCTAATGAAATTCTTGTTTAGGGAAGACATTCCAAGTGACAATTTTTGCACATAAAATGTGAATGATAGGTGGGGAAAGCCATCTGCAATACATGATAATTCATGAACCATAGGTTCATATGGAGATGCAAAGCATGAGAATAAGGAAGGTTTTATGGAATATGAAAGAGTTTGGGCCTGATATCAAGAAGGAACAGAGGAACTTGAGGACATAATGTTATGTCAAGAATATTCCATAAGAGGATTGAAGGTCAGTACTACAGACTGTTAATATAAAGAAGTACATAGTGGGAATACCTAATCTATATATATTTATATATCAAGATGCTATTTTTCTGATAAAGAAAGACAAAGTGTATACATGGAGTGAGTGATAACATATCCAAATAGCAGTCCTACAGTTTGGAGATAACACCCCCATTATTGCTATCAAAGTGCATAGTGGAAGCATGGTATAAAGGGAATCATTATGACATGATAAAAGTTGATTATGCATGTCAAATTGAAACCAGATGGGTCAAGACAAAATAAAGTAATAATTCTTCAAGCAAATCCAAGTGCTAATATAATCAGTCAAGAAAAGGCTAAATCAATTGCTTCAAGAAAGAAATTGGTGTTAAATATCCAAGGTTACTCAGATAACATGAATGGAAATATAATTGGGTCATGTAGGAGTTGTATCATAGGGATCCAAGTAATAAGGGAATGATGGAAATTAATATCATCATAATGTGTGGTTGCAAGTATGGAAGGTAGACAAGGAAAGATTCCTGGATGGAGTCAAGTCCTTGAACATCCTAAGATAATGGAAGAAGAGATCATGAGGTAGATATCAAGCTAACAAGAATGAATGACAACACTCTAATAGGGACAACAAGAATATAAGAGGATTGTTGATGCATTCCAAAGGTGTTGAAGGTATTTCCACAATAACATGGAGATATCAAGTCGACAATAAATAAAAAGTGAAATGAATTTCTAAAGAGAAATCAATTAGGAACTGTGAAGAAGAAAATGGTTCTACGCATGGTTTTGAATGAAAAAAAGAGATGGTGCATGACAAGAATCCATCTCAAGTGGAATAAAGCCATGAGTGAAATTCCCAGGGGGTGGAAGTATCACTTGAAATTACGATGGTAAATTAAAAGAAATATTAGGTACTTTTAATTAATTCTATGCAACTAATGAAGGAGGCATATGTGCATCCTTACAACATGCTAGAGATTGGCTATGCAAGTCAAGTTTGAGGCTAGTTGGAAAAAAGAAGAGAAGGGTACAAGAAAACCCAAATACTAAAGTATTCAGTCAGGAAGGGGCTGAAGTAGTTCCATCTGAAAAGTAACTGGATGTTGAAGACCCAAAATCTATAAGACAACATGTTTGGAATTGTAATTCGTCCAAGTATGAGTTGGATTAGTTGGATCCAGGAAATAAATGAATGATGAAGGTTAATATTAGCATTAGTATCTGAATGGAAATGCAAAGGTAGCCAAGAGTGATTTGGCTAGAAAGTGCTCAGAACAAAAATGCGCATGTACATTGATTACAGTGAGAGCACAAGAAGATTCAGGAATCCAGGAAGAATTGAAGACTTCTGGGATCAACAAAGAAAAGTGATACAGGAAGAAAGAGGTTGTTGCGATTACTGTAGCAACAATTATGTTATGGCTTGTTGGAAAACCATAAATAGAAAGGGATAATTCTTGTGTGTTTGCAAGTGTTGTTGCATATGGAAGGAAGCAACAAAAAGTTGGAATGTTGATTATAAGACTGATAAAGAGGCATGAGAGCTTCTATTGTCATTAGCTAATCAGGTAACATCAAGTTTATTTAATGGCATTTATGCAGGTAAGTATTCTTTGGAAATTATGTTGCATAATTGTCTAAGGGGAATTTAGGTGAGAATTTCCCTAGATAGAATTTTATAATACACAGTATGGTATTTTTTAAATGCATTAACATGAATAAGATACCACTAGGTGTGGTAAAGGCTAGAGACCTGTTATAGTTATCAAAGCTTCTTAGCTTTTGAATGCACACACTGACGTATTAGCATGTCATGTTAATTTGGTTATGAGGTAATAACCAAAGAAATAAAAGATAAGAACTTGTTATAGAATGGATTCCAGGAAAGCTAGTCATGTATGAGACCATGACATGGTTAGATAAGGAAAAGTATGGATATAGAAAGGTTACGTACCACACAAATACCCAATGAGATTCCTACCTTTAGATAAAACTTAGAATGCAACCTTTTTTCTAACACTAATGCACACCACATAATTATATTCTTAGTGTAGTGTTTTGGTCGAAAAGGAAGGTATCCAAATAATCGAGAAGACAATGGGAAGTGTGTGGAGAATGTGTCAAGACATTGGCCAGATTTCCAATTTATGGATGGTGAGATACATGACTTAGATAAAGATCATTATGAAAATCAATGAAAAGGTGCATTGAATAGATATGCATTGAGAGTTTCACTCATGCCTAGTAAGTGGCAGAGTTGCATTTATACATGATAGAATTGGATACTTAAATGCATTTTTTGAATGCATTTTGTGAGTGCATGCATATATATTATTGCATGGAAATAATTATACTAACGAATGAAATGTTGCTAACTCATGGAGTTGAGAACATTTCAAGAGATGTTAGGCATTGCCACAGGAAAGTTGCAAGTCAAGTAGTCACATGAGCATTGACTACATGAAATTTTTTTGTTCAGAAAAAAGAAGTAGTGAACTTACTGATATTAATTATGAACAGGCGTATGCATAGAATGATAATTAATTATATCTAATAAATTGTTTTGTAGTTGTTATTGAATTGTTAGTTATAGACAATTCTAAGAATAGTTCATAAGGTTTTTGTACATATTGCAATGAGAGTATGATGTACAGGAAATACTGAGAATTTGTTGGCTGAATACAAGATAGAAGCATTGCAGGAAAAATGGTATTCAACATGGTGCTTGCTAAAATCCAGAAGGAAGATTACATCCTATTATTGAAATACCAATGAAAAATTATGAAAAAGAATTTCATATTTTGGGGAAAAGTTGAATTACTTATGAAATAAGTTTGAGTTCTAAATGAATTCTTTTATGTTCTCTCATTATAACTACATGTGTGTGATGCAGATGAGATAATATTGATTAAACTTGGAATGCTGGGAAATAACAACTATTTTTTAGGACACTAAAGCCCTATAAATGTAGAACCTTGGTGGGATTCTGGTAATGGGTTAGCCCTCTCCTCGTGTGTGAAATCCTTGGCAAGATGGATCACTGAAGGACTGTGTAGTAGTGAAGGGATGCCTAATCCTGGAAGGGTGAGTGCAACATGGATGATTTTAGGGGCTAAATTTCGCTCATGGGCTATTTTTCTATGGTTTTTCCGAAAACAAGATTCGCTATTTTAAAAATGATTCGCCCAAATTCTATGGGATAAAATTATTTTACCTTAAAAATCGCCAAAATTTTATAAAAACTATATAAAATCTTTAGAAATTTGAATATTTTTACAAAAATATCGCCAAACACTTATAGTAGGCATATGAAGGATTAGTAAGATTCGCCAAGGTTTCTAAATTTTAAAATAAATTCCCATCCTTAAAATCATCCCTGGAGTGCAACAAGGAAGAGGCAACTCAAGGATGCTTATGGCATGATAGTTGCCATAAGGAGGGTGTGTCAAATGGTACAGTGAGCTGAATTATTTTCGGAAGCATCTCTATGGAATAGAGCAACTAATTTCCAGCTGCAGTATGAATACCAAAATTGGTGCTGGAAAGTAGAGCACCATATGGATAACAAGCTTCCAATAACTAAATCTTGGAGCTTTTTGAAAAATTCGAATTGCAAATGTATAAACAAGTTGCACTAAGCAAAGTGCAAAAATAAGGGGAGGGGATTATAATATCCCAAGACCGAGCCCCAGTTGTAATTGGGAATGTAAATATGTTTTGTAGGCTAGTGAGCCAAGTGATTATAAGCTAGGAGGCTTATGTGATGATTAGGCTGGAGAGCTTAGATGAAAAAGACCATTGAGCCTATTTTTGTATATGTAAATATCCATATCATTAATTTAAATACATCGTTGCGTGTAGATTGGCCATGATAAAAGAGAATGGGGGACTAAGCTCCACTAGGTAGGGAAAGGGAAGGGGCTAAGAGGCTAGGAAAAAGGGATAAGCTCCACTAGGTAGGGAAAGGGAAGGGGCTAAGAGGCTAGGAAAAAGAGCTAAGATTGAGGGCTTATCTCTAAGGGAATATTATAATATATTTCCTAAAAGACTAAGGTTTGGGAAATAACTCATGTTATCCTAAGTTCCTTTGGGAAAAGGAACAAACTCCAAGTGGAGAGGAATGAGCTCTAAGAGAGCCATGTGTCAATCTTGGTGCATGTAGTTATATGTGAGGAAATAAATTAATTTTTTGGGGGGTTCTCTTCCATTTTGGCCAGGCTTCCCAGGCACTCATGCATGCACAAAGGGAGCCATTACCTCCATTGTGGTCCTCTCATCATGGACATACCTTTGAAACTTGCAGACATTTGAGATATCCCGTACTTTTCTTGTGAAGCACAACATACTTTAATTTTCTGGAACTCGTAGCATGCCTTAACGATTGTTTGTTGCTGCCAATGCATTTCCTTGGTTGGGCATGGATTGCTGCCATCTTTTGTTTCATTACCCTTTTTCGGTTGTTTCCTTCACCTAAGCCTGTTGCTGGTTTACTAGGAGAGGGAGTGAAGAGGCAGGTTTTTAGGCCCGTGGATTAAAGTAGGTTTTCAGGCCTGTGAGAAACTCTCTCCAGGTGAGGGAGTTTACTGGGAAAGAAGAAGTAGGTTGTTAGGCCTATGAGCAACTCTCTCTAGGTGAGAGATTTTGCTGGGAAAGAAGAAGTAGGTTGTCAAGCCTGTGAGCAACTCTCTCTAGGTGAGAGAGGTTATTGGGAAAGTAATTTTCCTAGAGGGATCTCAACTACAACTATAGTGCTCTAATATTTTCTGTCATACCTATTGTTGAAGCCCTCAAAGGGAAGTGGGTAAACCGAAGGATTGATGAAGAGAGAAGGGGTACACTTCCTGGGGTGGGATAGGCGCATGAGGAATGAGAGGTTGTAGGTTGTTAGTGTGGGTTAGTTCTTGGGATGAAATCCTTCCCGTTGACTATGAACCTTCTTGTTGTATCATCCTAGGCTAGGAATCCCTTTACCCGGGTGGAGTTTAGTCACAGCTCGGGGGCAACCCACTGTTGAGAGTGATGATCAGCGTGGTCTAAGGCTGGGAGGTTCGTGGAAGGTATGCACGTAGTTGGTGGTATTCTATAAAAAGATAAGTATCAATTATGTGTTCATTGCATGTTGTGTATTTGTACATGTCTGATATTTATAATTTTTTCATGTATATGCTGTATGTATAGGCTTACTGTTATTTCCGCATTATTATTTGTATTTGTAGGATGTAATTTTCTGTTAATTTTTATATGTATGATGTTCCGCAAGAGTTCTGTGGGGCATAGCCCAGCAGATCTATGGCTCAATATGCTACAAAATTAGTATGAGAACTTAGAACGAGTGGTTCTATAGAGTGATGGATGGTTCCCCTAACACCCATGTAGATATTTCACCCCTTTTTTTTGCATACCAAGAAACATTATAGGCTTCTCCCTAGAAGTCTAGTTCTCTTGGTGTATGAGATAGTCCTTTTGGCCCATGTTTTCCAAATATACCACATGGTAGATATTTGTTAGTTACATAGTTGTTCTCCATGGGTCCCTTTTTATTTTTGGAGCCTATTCCTTTTCCACATACCCAATGGTAATTCATTGGTTCCATACATGTGCTCGCTTAAATCCACATGAAGTCCCCTTTTTCCTTTACCACTCGGTGGTTGGTGGAATCATCCTAATAGTGGGATGGGATAGTCCTTGCAAAAACTCTGGTACAAAGAATGCTAGAACTATTGAGCCTTTGGTCAGATTCACCCTAAGTGGTGTAGTTGGGCCTTTTTAGTGGTCACCCCAACATTTTTTATCAAGCTTTCTCTGGATTCACCCCAACCTTTGTCACTCAACCTTCTCTAGAGTCACCCCAACCTTTGTTGTCAGGCCTTTTTGTTGGGCTCCCCATGTAGTGTTGTTGGATCTTAGGAAAAGTTACTAAAGGAAGTATTGTTGAGCCTCGGGAAATGTTATCCACACCCATAGAGAGGGATTGTTCCCCAGGATCTGCAATATAAAATGCCTCAAGATTTCCTACTAAAGGCTTGTGGCCTTTAAAACCTGCAATTTTGAACTTAACCCAAATTCAAAAAACCATTTCTCTTATTAATTATCCATTTTGAATCAGTGGTTATTAATTAAGGAAACCTAATTAGAAGGAGAGGATTAATTGAGATGAAATTTGGTGAACCAAATTGAGGGACCAACACAAAACACTTCAAAATCAATGGAAATTGATGTTGTCAATGCCATGGATTGATCTAGAGGTGTCAAAAACTTAGGGCACCCAAAATACACAATATCAAATAGTGTATTTCACCATTCCAACATTGCAAAACCACAGTTTATCAAATTCTAGTAGAAAAATGTTAAAAAATGATTGTTGAAGAAGGTAACTTTATCCTACTTCATTGTTATGAATATTAATGATAACGACCATTCATCATTCATATGTTGGTTGTAAAAATCCAAATCCATTTATTGTACAAAGAAAAATGAAATGATTTCATGACCATGCTTGATGTGCAATATGTGTTTATTAAGCTAATAAAAAAAGAGTCGCTTAACTTTGTAACAAACTTCCTTTCAACTACCAGAATTTGACTACATAGGAAGTCAAAGTTCTATTCGATTTTTGGCGCATATAGATTGATTCAAATTTTTTTTAAACCCCTAGGAACATTTTTCCACCATATATTGAACTTGAACCATGGTGAAACTCTAATCATGTGTGAAATTTCTATTGAAACAATGTTGAAATTTTACATTCAATTTGAGTGTTTTTACCTATTTTGAACATTTTTTACATGTAGTCGTGG
>ML837100.1:8402-21420 GCA_009831015.1 Picea engelmannii | reverse complement strand
TATATATATATATATATATATATATATATATATATATATATAACTATTTTTTTCTTTTATTATAGATAAGCGGGAAGGTGACGGAGATGGGGGAGAGCAAGGAAAGAATGACAAGGTCTGAAAAGCGGTTGGACGAGATTCAAAAAATGGTTACAGGGATACTCAGGAGAGGCGAGTGTTCCATGGTCAAATTTTATGTATCGTAATTTTTGACTACAAAACGTGTAAAGCAGAAGAGATCATGATGGGGTTGTTCAGCGACTGGTTTGTATATTTGCGGAATTCTGGCAAAGTGGCTAAGTATGGAATAGGGAAGCGGTAGGGCGGACTTCTTCTCATAAGCGAAGATTGAATTTTTTGTGAAGGGACCAACCCGACGACGCGGAAATGACATTCCATGATGTTTGAAACTAGCGCTTGCTAACTGCATGCCTACAAATAAGATCTTATATATAATTGGTAATTGCTAATTGCAAAGGGGTGCGGGCACATGAAACAATGACTAGGAACTGAATATTTATTCAACCTGCCAAACCGACGATCCACCAAAGAAATTCGAAGAAATGGCAAAGAATGGAAAGCAGACAGACGGGCTTGAAAATGGGGTGACAATAGTTCCACAGAAGACGTAAGGACCCGACGGTTAAATTGTATTTCTTGGAAGTTTTCAATGCAAAATGTATACCGTGGAAGAGGGAATTATAGGTGGAGTGTAATACGGAAGAGGGTATGATATGAGTCCAGCTGTAAATTTGTATATCGCAGAAGTGACGATACCGTTCACGGGGAAAGGAACAACAGAAGTCCAATCTAGAGCCTGCCTACTGGGAATTTGAGGTCGGAGAAGTGTCTTCGTCTGTCAATTTGTCTATCATGGAACTCCGAGGAATTTTATTAGCCAGCCAACTCGCAATTCCGGATGTCAATTTGTATAGTGCAGAATTGTGGGTGTTGTTTGTAGGGCACATAACTATAAAGGAAATTATTTTCCCTTTAATATAGCATCTGTGGCGCAAATGTGGTATGGCTCATTTTAACACTTTTCCATATGTAAACAAAGGCAATCTTGAGCTTGCCAGCCCTGGAGCCCATGTGTCAATTTTTATATCGCGGAGGTCCGAATGCTATTTGGAGGTCACAGAAAAGTACAAGTGCAATGTTGAACCAGTCAACGCGCAAGTCTGCCTGTCAATTTGTATATGGAAAAACTCTGGGTGCTACTTGTAGGACACAGAACAATAGAGGTCCAATTTAAATAAAGGGGAAGTGCTCATTGGAAACGCGTGAATTCGCCAAGCCACACAGCAAGGCATTTTCGGAAAAAAACGATTAAGTAACCAGGAAGAGAAACTAGAAGGAATAAAAGAGTGGGAAAATAGAAAGGCGGAGGGTCGTTTTCGTAAGCGCGAATTGGTTTCAAAGAAGCCTCATTGTTGCAAAACCATCATTTTCTACTAATTGTCAGCAAATGCATTGTTGAAGATTAGATTTTATTGCAACCTGTGCATGTAAGTATGTTTTTGATACATTCTTCCATGACTGTAACATATTAACTTAACTATTAAACTTCATTTTCTACTAATTGCCAACAAATGTTTTGTTGAAGATTAGATTTTATTGGAACGTGTGGGTGTAACTGTGTTCTTGATACATTCTTCTATGGCTGTAACATATTAACTTAAGTTTTAAACTTCTTGCAATATGGGTTTTTAGCATCAAAACTTAATAAATGCATGCCTAGAAACAAGAATGACGATTTTGCTGCAAGATTGTACATTGCTATTGCTATGTTCTATCTGCATTACGAATATAATTGAACGTTGGTTTGAAACTGTGTGTAATCCATTTTTCGTTTGCATAAAAGGCTGGTGGATTGACAGAGTACATTGTCATATAATTGTTACATGTTTCATCTTAGAAAAAATAACCTAAGTAAACACAATATCCAAGAACTACAAGAACACCGAACCTGCCAATGAGAACATGCGTTAAATCCAAAAAATAAGCAACAACGAAGAATCCAAGGCAAATTTTTTTAATAGCAAATCCATTTAAAAAAATAAGAAAAACCTGAGTATTGAACATCTATCCTTAGAAATTGGACCCAGTTCTTCGAGCCAAAACATTGAACGTATCTGCCACAAACACAGACATGGGATCTGCAGTATGCAACATCCTTGCATTTTTCTCCTCGATGAATCATCTTGTGGTGAAATTGATAGTTTTCAGAAGCCTCCTGTGAGGAAGAAGATGAAAAATGTTGCAGGGAAAATGTAATAGCCCTTAACTGAAACCACCTTTGCATAGTCGTAAAAAATTCAGGGACACAGGTTGCACGTGCAATTTCAGAGGCCCAAATTAGTCCATTCTGGGTGGAAGGAGCTGACTAGTAGAAAAATTCCTTCCAGCAATGAGAGTTCTGGACCTCATTCCCGAAGATGTTAATTGTATATCCAGAGAAGAGGACAATAGTCCCGCAAGAGAATAATTTTTTGTCTTGAAATATATCTCTGGGAGCATCAACATATCATTTCTTTACAGTGAAACTCTTCCACCCAGAACATACTAATTTTGAACTCTGGAATTCCTACTTTTGTGTTGCAAGGAGGCTATTGCGTTCAACGTCGGTTTCTTTTCTGAAACTCCTTTTGGTGTTGTCAGGACTGCCATCACTGAGTCGGGAAATTTCGCCCATTATGGTTGATTTCAATTTGGGGGCAGTAGTGGGAAGAGTATCTGCATTACCATCATCCTTTGTTGTATCATTGACCATCAGATAATCTTCTTCCGGCTCAGAATCCATGACATCAACCTCTGCAACAGCCATGAATGCAACTGGGCAAGTTCTCTGAGCAGACATGGTTGCCTTGGAATTCTTTTTCTTGAAATATATCTCTCGATGTACCAAGGGACCATCTCCTTTCTTGCTCCTGGGTGGAGGGAGAAGAGCAGTAAGAATATGCCTTGGAATAGTGGAACCTCTAGCCATTATGCCCGAATGTGTTTACTGTATCTGGACAGAACTGCTGCCATAAGCTAACGACAATTTCCGTTTTCTCGAGACGATGTTTGAAATGAAAATCCGGGAGGGATAATATAATCCTCCGCAAATTATGGTTTAATATGTATCAATGAAATATCTCCTCGAGCCATTCGTTGATCAATGACAATATCCAAGGTTCGTGCGGAATGAGCTGTCACCATTACAGCTCACTAATTTCATAATTAGAAAAAAGTGTGAAGCTCATGGTGATGGTGGAGAGAGATTAAGAATTAGAACTTTTTTAAAGGCGCCAACCCGCTGGCACACAAAAACAGATTACATCATGTTTGAAATGAATACTTGGAAAGGATAACATACTTCTGCGCAAATCTTAGTTTAATTCGTAGTAATGACAAATCTTCTCCGGATTTCCAAACATTAATGACAATCTCAACGGTCCCTGCAGGATAAACTACTAGCATTAAAGCTTAATTACTACATATCTAGAAACAAGTATGAAGGCAGCGGTGATGGCGAATTGCGATGAAGCATTGTACATTTCGTGCACCTGCCAACCCATGAAACTGATTCCAAGAAATACCTAAGTATGGAAAGCGGTTGGGCGGGTTACAAAAGAAAAAGGGCATAAGATATACCTAGGAGAAGTGAAGGTTCGATGGTCATATTGCATTTCAGTGACAGATATCAACCGTCAATTTGTATGTCGCAGAATTTCGACTGCTTTTTGTGCATAGGGGAACAACGAAAGCACAATGGCGAGAGGGAAATTTGTATATCGCTGAACTTTGGGTTCTGTATATAAAAGCATGAGACATTGGGAAAAAGGACCAAGTAAACATAAATCGAAATCATATGAGATGAAGGGGGGTTTGTTAGCTAATTTGTAAATTGCGGAAGTTTGGGTGCTAGTTGCAAGCGTCGGAACAATGGAAACACAAAGTTAAACCTGCGTATGCAGGAACCCGTGATTGAATATGTACTATAAAGTATGAACATGAGATGTTATAGAGCATGTATGGATCCCACCTTCATACTTGGCCACTTTTTGGATCGCAGGTTCTCGGACTGACGGGCTCTAAATTGGGCAACCATTGTTTCGTGGTCTACAAATAGCATCCAGAATTCTGAGATATACAAATTGGCCAGCAGACCTGCAGGCTAGCTCGTTCAACATTGCACTCATTTTGTTTCATGTCATACAAATAGTACTCAGAGTTCCGCGATATACAAATTGATAGATGAAATCTAGGGCTGGCGGTTTCGAGAGTGCCATTGTTTACAGATTCTAATCCCTATCAAGTATTTAACATTATCTAAAAACATTATTTTGAATACTAAATTATTAATATTAAATATTGATATTGTACAATTTAATTAGACAAGGACGTTTGTACAATATGAAATGGGGAAGCCGTCGGTTGCTGGGGCTGGTGATATAAAAGTAAGTGAAATCTGAATACGTGAATCTGCCAACTTCCTTACCAAGAAATTTTCCGAAAAAACGAGGAATACATAAAATATACTTTTAGAAAGTATGGACATGAGATTTTATAGAGCATGTACTTTTATGACATTCCATACTTAAGCCAATCTTTGGATCGTAGGTTCTCGGGCTGGCGGGCTCAAAACTGGGCCTCTATTGTTCTGTGACCTACAAATAACACTCAAGAGTTCCAAGATATACAAATTGACAGGCGGACTTGCTGCCTAGCTCGTTCAACATTGCATTTCTATTGTTCTGTGTCGTTCAAACAAAAATTCACAGATGGACTCCATGGCTGGCGGGCTCAACCTTGCGATTGTTTACAGATGTTGATCCCTATCAACTATCTAACACTACCTAAAAATATTATTTTCAATACTAAAGTAATAATATTAAATATTCTTATTGTACAATTTGATTACATAAAATTATAAAAGGATGTGAAATATCTTATTTCAAAGAAAAACCCGCGTATTCAGAAACTTGTGTTCCAAAAATTTTGTACAATATGAAACGAGCAAGAGGTCGGTCGGGATGTTGATATAAAAATGGGTGGAAATCTGAACACGTGTATCCGTCAAGTTTCGCACCTAGAAAATTTCGCAAGAAACAAGTTATACATACCAAATATGCTCTTTTATAAAGTATAGGCATGAGATTTTATAGAGCATGTACGCAACCCTCATTCCATACTTAGCCACTTTTTGGATCGCGGGTTCTCGGGCTGGTGGGCTCAAAATTGGGCCTCTATTGTTCTGTGCCCTACAAATAGCAACCAGAGTTCCACGATATACAAATTGACAAGCAGACTTGCAAACTATTTGAATTTTAATGGCCTGTTGTTGATGTATTAGCACAATTGGACTTGGGCCAGTTTATATTCGTTTTTTACAATATTAAAAGGAGAAGTGGTCGGTCAGCCTGGTGATATAAAAGTAATTCAAATCTGAAGTTGTGAATCCTCCAATTTCCGTAGCTAGAAGTTTTCCAAAAAATGAGTAATACATACTAAGTATGTACTCTTATAAGGTATGTACATGAGGTTTTTATAGAGCTTGCACGAATCCCGCATTCCATAGTTGGCCACTTTTTCGATCGCAGGTTCTCGGTCTGGCAGGCTCAAAACTGGGCCTCTATTAGTTTGTATCCTACAAATAGCACCCAGAGTCCCGCAATATACAAATTGACAGGCAAACTTACAGACTGGCTCACTCAACATTGTAGTTCTATTGTTTCGTGTCTTCTAAACAACATTCAGAGGAAACGAGAAATACATACTAAAGATGTACTTCTAAAAACTATGGACATGAGATTTTATAGAGCATGTACGGATCCCACATTCCATACATAGCCACTATTTGTATCGCGGGTTCTCGGCTTGGCGGGTTCAAAATTGGGCCTCTGTTGTTCCGTGCGCTACAAACAACACCCACATTTCCGCGATATACAAATTCACAAGCAGACTTGCGAGCTATTTGAATTTTAAGGCTCTCGTGTTGATGTCATAACACATTTGGACTTGGGCTAGTTTATATTCGTTTATTACAATATCAAATGAGGAAGCGGTTGGCCGGGCTGGTGATATAAAAGTAAGTGAAATCTGAAGTCGTGAATCCTCCAACTTCCGCACCTAATTTTTTTTTCGAAAAATGAGTAATACATACTAAGTATGTACTCTTATAAAGTATGGACATGAAATTTGTATACATCATGTACGGATCCTACATTCCATACTTGGCCACTTTTTGGATCCTGGGTTCTCGAGCTGGGGGGATGAAAATTGGGCCTCTATTGTCCCGCGCCCCACAAATACCACCCACAATTCCGCGATATACAAATTGACAAGCGAGCCTGTGGGCTGCCTGGCTCAACATTGCACTTCTATTGTTTTGTGTCCTCCAAACAATACTCGGAGTTCCACGATATACAAATTTACAGATGGACTCCAGCACCAACTTTCGCACCTAGAAATTTTCTGACAAATGAGCAATACATAGTAAACATGTACTTTATATGGACATGATATTTTATAGAGCATGGACAGATCCTTAATTCCATACCTAGGCACTTTTTGGATCATGGTTTCTCAGCCTGGCGGGCTCAAAATTGAGCCTCTATTGTTCAGTGTCCTACAAATAGCACCTAGACTTCCACGATATACAAATTGACAGGCGGAATTCCGGGCTCTCTGGCTCAACATTGCACTTCTATTGTCCCATGTCCTCTAAACAACACTCGGAGTTCCGTGATATACAAATTCACAGAAGGACTCAAGGACTAGCGGGTTCAACATTGCGATTGTTTATGGATGGTCATCCTATCTAACATTATCTAAAAACATTATTTTCAAATACTAAATTATTAATATTAAGTATTGATATTGTACAATTGAATTACATAAAATTATCAAAGGATGTTAAATCACTTATTTAAAAAAAAAGGAAGGAAACAAAAGAAAGTTTTTTTAAATTCTATCACCACAAGCATAACAATGACCAATTTAATTTTAAGGGCCTCTTACTGATATCATAGCACAATTGCACTTCACACAATATATATTCGTTGATTTCAAATTATTCCCGGAGATTAACTTTACCAAGTTCATGGATTAAGAAAAAATGGTAAAACAACGAGCAATTTGAATTTTAAGGGCCTCTTGTTGATATGATAGCACAATTGCACTTCGCACAATATATATTCGTTGATTTCAAATTATTCGAGGAGATTAATTTTACCAAGTTCATCGATCAAGGAAAACTTCCAAAACAAGCCACATACTACATTTGCGTCATAGCGCCATAGAAATGATTAGGCAGATTTGCGGGCTAGCTGGCTAAAAAATTCAATTCTATTGTTCCGTGTCCTCCAAACAATAGTTGCAGTTCCACGATATACAAATTGACAGACAAAGCACACAACCAAGAACCAACTAAACTTCAAACATGCCGTAAGCAAGTTCCTAGAAGGTTCCATAGAGCAGGACACATCCACCTTTGCACCAAACAATTTCATATACAAAGAAAAGAACTCGCCGCATTCGTTTTTATCTTGCATCTGGTATATGCTCTCAGTATGAAATAACCAGGACCATGGGATATATGCGGTTTGATGCCATGCTTCCCATTTTTTGGACCGAACAATGTCCGACGAACATTTATCTAGATGTTGAAGAAATATTACAGAGACACATGAGGTATTTTCGTTTCCTGACAAAGTTTCATATATATATTTTTTTCCCTTCTTCATCCAATATGAAAAATTGCATTGTCCTCATTTAAGGTTAATTTACTGTGTATCCAAAGGTCCCGCAGCATGCAGACACATCTTGCGTTTTTCTGTAGATATGTTTCATACGACAACTCTGCCAACTTAGGAAGCACATTTTCTAATAGAGGCTGCCTAACCGTACAATGCACGGTTGTGTTGTCCACGGTTCAGACGACATCATTGACACAATGTCCATATATATATGGACATTTTTCACTGCATCACAGACAATTAATCGTATCATCACTTATCAAAGTGGAGGCAGAAGCAGGATAGTTGCATTTTGCACATACAAGTTCAAAGGGGGTCGAGTACACATTGGTTGTAACTAAAAAATCTTCAACCTGGAAACACGAGCATAGGAATTAATACATTGAACAATATAATACACAACTGTGCCCCTTCCTCCCCTTAAAAAAATAAAAAATAAATAAAACAGGCCGTAGAAATTTGTTCAAGGCTATTTCTACAAGCAAAGTGAGGATGATTTTGTGGATGTATACGCACAACAGTTGTAGAGCTAGCTATTTTCTTCAGATCCTCTACTATATTTGCTCGCAACTCTGTTACAAAGGTTGCCTGGGTTATCTGAAATATCCTTTCTCTAAGATCCCTTTTCTTTGTTATATTTTTGAAGAGCATAAGTGGAAACTTCCCTTTATGCAATTGCTTCTCCATTGACGAAAACAAATTTGAATACTCATCGAACAATTGCAACTGCAACATGGAACACTGCAATATTTGAGTAACTTACCCGAGATAAATGCACATGCGAAAATAAAGGACAAACTGAATATCAAAATCAGTACCATTTCCTTGTCGCTGTCAGACTCTCCATCCTTTATATGGAGAATGTGTTGCAAGCCAAGTTATCTCGCCAGTGTGACAGTTGCGCCAATCATTCCAATTGGGTAAATGTCAGTTCTCTGTGCAAGTTGGCTGATAGTCAAGTCTGGGACGAAACGATATTCTGAACAAACAACAGAATTTTTTTCCACAATACTTGTTTCGTTGAGAGAAATAATTTGATCACAATCACCACGATCATATACTATTTTGGGAAATATATTTATATTTGTAATGGATATCCCATTACTTGGCAACATTTTTTCTGCATGTTTCTGGCCAAGTTATGGAGGAATAGTCAGTGTCACTGTCATCATGGCCTCCTTGTCTGTCATGTTAGAATGCATAATGGATCTACTTTTGTTTGCCTTGTCCAAGTAGGTGCTATAGATGACCATTATGTCCCTGATGAACACTTATCCAGTTCGACGACTGTTCAAGCCCTCTATTGATAGTACTTTAGATGTTACAACTTTAGACCTGGTGACATTTTTTGAACAGGAAAACTAAAGTGAATGACACTGTGAATATATATATATATATATATATATATATATATATATATATATATATATTGTATTCTTCTTTTAGTGGCATAAATCTACAAGTACACGCATAGATTCGCTGAACTATGGAGGCAGAGTGTTGCAACCACACCTCTTAGTCTGCGGGACATGCGACAGATTCGACATCTCACTTGTACTTGTTGACACTTCTTGTGAACTGCAAACCATGTATTGCAGATGACATCATCATATTCACCATGCCATAGATGAATATATAGCCGAGGATATTTGTTTGGTAAACATAGTAAGAGTAGAGCGCATGCATATTTACCTTTGGCCTTGTCGGTCTACTGATGTCTGGGATGACTGACTGCTCATGCCCATGTCACTAGTCCAAATTTTTTTGATGCAAGCAAGTGTAGATGAACATCATGAATAAACAAGCATATGCATTGTATACTGTCCATCAAAAAGAGTAAATAACCGTAAAATTGTATGCATCTAATTTTTTTAACTAGAAAAATGTTTAACAGTAAACAGGGGGTGAGGGCGGGGCACCACGACCAATTTGTAAATCGCGGAACCCCGAAAGACAGGGAAGCAATCTTGAAACTTCCAGCCCGACACCCGCAATCAACAAAGTGGGTAACTATGGAATAAGGTAGAAGTGCGACCATAGGTGTGAAACCGTTAGTCCACCAATCGGCGCAACAACGCATTTTCAGAAAGAACACTAAGCAGATGAATTAGAAAACAAAAAGGATAATAGAAAATGGGAAAAATAGAAATAGGGAGGGTAGAAAGGCCCATTGCTGCGAAGCCATCGTTTTGAAGTCTAATATTATATGTCCCCACCTGGTTTGTATATTTAATTTACCAGCACAATTGGTATACCTTTTACAAGATTGTACCATAGAACCCTCTGCTGTTTCACATAAAAATTCATCTTCCTGTCCAAGAAACCTGTTTTTTACAAGGCAACAATGCCAATTATGCAACGGACATGAAGGAAAGTTAGTATGAAGACATACATCTAAAAGAAAGAGAAACATTTCTATTTACCCGCCAAAGAGTCCATCGCCCTCTCCAACCATTCTGTTTGTTTAAATGCAACAATGCAACGAAAACACAATGGACATGAAGTAGGTTAGTATGCAGGAAGGCATGTATTGAAGATAACTTATAATGAAGACAGACATGTAAAAGAAAGAGAAACATGGTTATTTACCCACGAAAGAGCCCATCATCATCTCCACCCACTCTGTTTGTTTAAATGTAGCAATGCATCGAAAACACAATGGACATGTGCAGGAAGGCATGTAATGAACATAAGTTACCATGTAGGAAGGCATGCAACATGTACATATAATAAACTAAGTGAACACATATACATACAATAAATGAAATACTAAACAACGCAATATGAAATAATAGTACAAGCATCCACCTTTCTATATCCTCTTCAATCGATGCAGTCAATACTTCGTCGTTTTCTCCATCTATTCTGTTTGTTTGAATGTGGGAACGCACAAAATACAACGAACATAAATGGAAGCTGGTATGCACCGGAGAACAAGCAATATGTACATATACCAAAAGAGACTCAATGAACAATCTAGAAGATAGGCAGAAACATGAACCTTTGTGCTTCTCCATCCATAGTTGTAAACATGTATTTTTTTTTGCCCTGCCCAAAATATATTACAAGCCCCAAAATATTACGAAATTGCATGGTCGTAGCTAAACGATTTCTAGTTTTCTGTGGAAAATTATCCAGATATGTTTCCACCGATGGAAATACATTTTCTTTATCCTCTACATAGACTGCTATGCCCATGATACAAGTTTTTGGTTTTCCATGGCAAACTACCCAGACATGCTTCCAGACATCGAAATATAATCTTGCAGAATCTTTGTTGTACATATCATAGCTCAAGTACAACACAAATTGTGTCGTGCGTACACCAGTATGTGTAGAGGATAAAGAAAATGTAATGTCATATGGGCACATATGACCATACATGGTTCATAAATGTACCCTACATATGCTTTATTCTAACAAAAAAACAATGCATATTGCAATTTCACATGTAATCCTTCAACAATTTTGCATGCAATTATTTTCTTTCATGCCATCACTGAAGCACCAACAAAATCTCACAGGAGAACAGATACCGACCTCTATAGACATGGAAAATAACACAATTTCATGTCGACTCCTGGGTGCAGGGGCTGAACACCATAAAGCGCCCCAAAAAACAATAATAATCCAAAAAGAAAATAAAAAACTCTCCAACCACCGGCGCTAGACCCCAACCCTGCAAGGCCGAATCAAACAAAAGAAAACAACAACAAGCACCAAACCAGTGAGAAAGCACGAACACGTCGAACTGCACCCCCCAGGGCCCTAAAGCATAAACTGGAGCCAAACAAACAGAACCATCAACCCACGAATCAATGAACCAGCAAGAACCACCGAGCCAATAAACAACATATGTATCTCCAATGATTAGGAAACTGCAGCCGAAGCAAAGAAGGAACCAGAAACATACAACGACCATGCCACTACAAATAAGCAAACATTCTTACTTCCAAACTGCAAACACTGAACAACAAACAAGGAATATAAAATGAAACTATGGCATGGAAACTTACTCCAAAACAATGAAATGCAAAAGCGCAGGTCGAATCGATAACTAAACAACAACAACCAACAATCGACGAACCAACAAAGAAGAAGCACTCACCGAACTAGTAAACAATGTATGTAGCTTCAACGATGAAAAAATTGCATTGCAAAGGTAGAAGAATGATGAAACATACAATGGCTATTCAACTGGCGGTGGACAACAACAATGTACAAATTCACTGTAATATTGTATGGAAATTTTCGAGGAAAAATGTACTTTGAGAAGCGTATTTAGATAAACATTTAAGCCTGTCAGGATGTCTAAGGACCTCCTGGTATGCAAAAATTTAAGTTGTCAGGCCTGTTGGAGGACCTCGCATCATGTAAACATTTAAGCTGTCAGGCCTATTGAGGCATCTCGAAATAAGTGTCAATACATTTCAATACAAATACATGTGGCAAGGACATTATAAATAGTGGAATTCTCAATCACTATAAAGCTTGGATATCAAAACATTTCAATATGATTAGTACAAATAAAAACTTACAGATATATTAAGCTAGCAGAAAATGCTAACACAAACATTCAAACTAATGCTAGCATTAATCCACCTTCAAGAAATACGTAGGGAAAATATATTATTCAAAAGGACTGTATACGAGAAAAAGTTTGGATATGTTGCCATATAAAACATTGGGAATAGCGAAGCCGGAAATAAGACCTCCAATCTCTTATCCAATCAGATTAATACATCTATGCTACTTTTTATTATATAAAAATATATGCTTTTAATTCCCTAGCTCCAACAATAGGTATTATGCAAATATTTATGTTCAAAGGACAAACTAATATGTAGTCAACGATTTATCGATCGCTATAGTCTCTCTATGCCTACGACAGGGACTAATAAGGGATTTTGGTTGGGAGAAGGGGTAAGAAGATACCATTGAGCAAGGTTATGTTGGAATAAATATTGAAGGAGAAACATCGGATTTTTATTTCTTTGTAATTTTTAGAGCCTCATGGTGTTGAATTTATTTATTCTTTGAGGTGGTTTAAAAAATCTCAAAGGTTTTCCCATCCATAGTAAAATTGGAGAATGTAAGTAGAGTACAAGCAGATAAGTGGTCCAAACCGAGGGAACCTAGACTCAAGTAACAAAGGTGTCGTCAACAACTATTAGGTATCATATTTATTCGCTATTCTTAATTAATAAAAGCAGATAAGTGGTCCAAACCGAGGGAACCCAGATTCAAGTAACAAAGGTGTCGTCAACAACTAT
>ML837099.1:46249-59597 GCA_009831015.1 Picea engelmannii | reverse complement strand
GGGGGTAGAAGGAATAATAAAGAGGCCATCGCTCCACTCCCCCCCGGAGTCTAACCTCCTTGCACACTATGCGAGAAAGAAGGACACCCCACCAATATATGTCCCTCTCTTAGCTATGCAATTTAATTCACCTCCCTCGAGAAACCACACTGCTCATCGCTTCATCCAACACCCCCAATCCCACCACCATGTCCCCTACTACAAGTAGCAAAGGTCTGCAAATCAAATTTGTGTGTGCCATCTGTTCAGAATATGGACATTACACCCACCATTTCCCTGCACTACCTCAGTTTTGACATACGCTAATAGCAGTACGCCAGAGCTTTCAGCAAGAACCCCCTCCATCCGCGTCATCAAATACCCATTTCACTGAAATCCATTATGTCACGACCTTAGTCAACAAACAAATGAGATTCCCTTTCTCTCTATGTGAATCACTTAACCATTTCACATACCATTTACCTACGATCATTGAATACAAGCATCGCCAAATGGCCCTTATTCAAAATCCTACACCTCCCCCATTGCCAGAGGTACCAGTGATTACCCCTACTCCATCCCCTTATGTCATTAATATTATCTCTCTTGGTCCTAAGGCACTTCCCACTCCTCCATGGTTCATGGATAACCTATATGAATATTTTCCCCCAAATCCCCCCAATTCTCCGGTCCATTTCCCCACAGAAATCTTACGCCCGACTACAATTTTTAACCCACAGTATCTCGATATCTGGTTTATGTCAAATGAACCATCGCAACCTCCTTGTGCCACCCCCTCTACATCTTCACCACCAAAAGACAACCACATGGTGACAATTACCAATGTTACTGCACTGGATCCCCTATATTCTCGCTAGTTCCACTACGATGAAGATATCCTTGATGAATTAACTACCTTTGATTTCCCATGGAATGTGCTCCATCACAGAGTGCTCTTTCTCTCACAGGAATCCTTTGAGCCCCCTAGCCAAGACTCCATATACGCAATCGAAACCAAATATTTTATCCCATCAAGTCATATCGACTGGTTCAACAACCCTATCCCTACCCCTAATGCTTTTGAAGAAGGCATAAATGTTATATGTTATTTATATTCAAATATTGTTCACGTCGGGTATTCAGTTTTTATGTGTGAAATTACTTGGTCATCACACATCAACGCATCCCCTTTAGGTATATGATCGACACTGGAATGTAAGTATTCCCTCTGAATATCAATTGCATCTCCCAGTCACACCCTCTGACATTTGCCTCTAGGATCCTCCCATCCGTCTCTGTAGTACTATCACCTCCACTACATTTCAGTACTATCACCCAGTAGCACTCTCACCTACATGAGTTTTCCCAATTCTAGTTCCCTTTGTCACTTTGACACTCATGCTTCTTTCACCCCCCAGGGATGGGAGTCTCGATAGTCTTATGCATTTTCGAGAATCAGCCACATACTCCTCCTCATTTTTCTATCCTTCCCACATGGACTCCCAGGTTCTCTCATCACAGTTCACGTTTGACTGTGCCTCTGCAGTATCATTTACCCTCCATTTCATCCATAATATTTTTTCCCATCTGCAGATCCCCCTCCATTCATTTACCTCATACAGAAACCCACCTAAGGGGCCCCCACCCTCCACCAGTTTTCCACACAACTTGTGCCACCACAGGCCAACCCATCTCGCACTGGGGCACCCATTTCTGTATCTACACACTTATCCTAAATTATTCTTTATTTATTTGGTAATTGTACAAAGCCTTTGTTTCCAACATTTACATATCTTTTGTTGTCACCTTTCGTAACCTTCTTTCCCAGCAACGCAACCCCTGTCGCCCTTGGTTGGGAAATTCATTAGCTTCTACTCTTATTTCCATTGTCCATAAACCTTGAGTATCCCACAGTCCATGTACCTACGATCTCTGAGTTTGTCCACTTTGTCACGCCTCTGGAACAGTTTAACCCATGTCTAGTCGTCCCCCTGATGCTAGATTTTGTTTCACGGTTGTTGCCACTCATACTTCACATATATTCCCAACCAAGAGAAGTCTTGAGCCTCACCCCCTCCTGAATTCGTCCATGTTCCTCATCAATTCATGATCTCATCTAGTGGATTTCACGAAGCCCTTTTCTTCTTCGAGTCATGTCTCCCTTTCTGTCGACACCAGCACAGTTTCCAAAAGGGAGAAAGTATCTTGACTCTCATTCCCTTTACAATGAGTCTCGGATGGCATGGAGAGAACCATTAGTGCTCTTTGTTGTCGTTGACCCCCATGACATTCAACTTCAACACAATCTCATGTTATGGTGGGTCTTACTTTACGACTATTGCAGTTGTTTTATACTAGCTTAAGACATTTGAAGTTTGTTGGGCTATCAATGCCCACGAATTATCGACACTTCTTACAGGTGTCATCACCTCTTTTCAGAGTTGGTTCACCATCATAATTGTCCTCTGCCATTATCAAACCACCCCAGAGGGTGTTGCAGTTATCTACATCAACATACAACTTCAGTTATTGTCTTACACATTTTGAGTTACATGACACGAGCATGGGGCATGCTCGCCTCGTTTGTACACATTTTTATTTTTCACACCTAGCGAAAGGTTTGGGTTCCACAGGTTCCCCTCTCCCTCCAATGGGTTGCTCTTGCAATTCCTCTTAACACTCTTTCTTACAATGGTACTCTCAGTAGAACAAACATTGATGTATTTCGGCTATACATATGCTCCTAACCTCACACATCAGAGGGCATATGTTATCACTGAAATTTTGTCTGCAAATGGTTACAGGAATCCAGCATCTTCAAACACCTATTAGTTCATTCATGGCCCAAAAATTCATTTCCAAAGGGAAAAAACTATACAACTAGTTATAAAATCAACATGCACTCAGAATATAAAGGAAGTTCACGCATGTGCGCCAGTCGAAAACACAAGGAAAGAGCACATGCACCCAATGAGTGACTGTGTACACAAAAAAACACGCACACCTCACACCTCAGAACAACGCATTTATGATTCTAGTAGGCCTCCCACCCACTTCTAGTTCAACTCCCAAGTCAATTTGACCCCCAAATCTTAGTTGAATCTGAGTGGGGGGTTGGTCAAAGACCTAAAGGTGCTCTAAAGGGCTCCTTGTTCACACTAAAGACCGATTGGATAATGCCTCAAATATTTTCTATAAAAAGAGGCCATGGGTGCACTAGATTTTCAAGAATCTATTTGTATTGTTATGCTACCTCTATCCTCCTAAAAGGAACCTCTTTCCTCATTGGAGCATGCAAGCACCATTTCATTGGGATATTCACATCACCTCTTGAGTAAATGAGCTTTGTATTTCTTCATCATTTCCTTTTAGTTTGTTATTTGTAAGAAGATCTCTCTCATTGGGGGTTCAACAGTCCTCCCTTGGAGGAAGAGGGGACCCATAAGTCTCCCTTTCTCTTTGGTGTTTTCCCACTAATACAATCTATCCATTGGTGGCATGAATATTGGTCAGTTATTTGGTTGATTTTGGTTCTAATTTCCTTATGCACTTTAGTTTAGTTTCTTTAATTGTTGTTAGCTTAGTTGTTTGTTTATTTCATGTTATTGAGTCATTTGACTCCTACACTAAATTCTATCATGTTCAGTTGACCCAACTGAACTTGCAAGTGTCCCTCTTTTTCTCATTAAGGTGATGAAAAGGATACAACAATGTCATTGTATACTCATCAACCAATCTGATCTAATCACATATACCTCAAATGTAGAAACTGAATATTCAAATAGATATCCAATAGATATTCAATGTAGAAACTGAATACCTAATATACCTCAAATAGATATTCAATGATATTCAAGTGTGATTTGAATGATACAACATTTATTTTTATTTTTATTTTTATGTATCTTCCTCAAGAGATTACCTTCTAACCATCTTTACCCACTTTCCTTATTTTAGGGTTAACCCACTTATAACCACTTGTTCACTTAACTTAACCACTTTCCATAATTAGTAAGTTCTCCATTAAATTTATTATTTAAATAATTTCTTTTGCATACTCCTTGACTTATAGTACACTCATCACTTCACTTTATTATTTAAATAATTTATTCTTTTCAAACTCTTTGACTACTTTTCCCTTTTGGGGCTTCTAGATGACTCATGCGGGTTATCCAACTTCACATGGCCATAACTCTCTAACCGTGAGGAGTTAAGTGACGTTCCACATACCACCAGAAATGGCATGACATGCACTATCCATATAGAATAGTTTTACCTGCAAATATATCAAAACTCATACCATTATCCATCAAACAAACTTGGGTCCATTACCCAAACCTTTATGCTACCGAAATTCGCTACCGGACTTTCTTCAAGGGTTGATATCAATGACAACCAACCCAATTAATCAACAATCTCCCCCTTTGGCATTGATGGAAACACTCTGATGAAATATTGAAGTCATATCACTCATTCTCTTCATGGACCATCGCTCCCCCTAGAACCATGCCCATGTGCTCTGCATCTGATAAATATCTCCCCCTTTGTCATCAATGAAAAAGGTATATTTTCATCCAAGGTTATTCCCCCTAACTGAACTGTCCTTGGGGATACTCCCCCTAACTGAACTCTTCCTGAAACTGATCTCCTTACTTGAATTTTCCTCTCTATGGTGCTTCCTCATGTAAATATTAGACATATAATATAAGCATTCAAAAGCATTCATTTTGGAGTAGAAATTACTCTGAGTCTCTGGAAAAGATACTCAAAGGATTCTCGTGGAAGCAGTTTTTTAAAGATGTCTTCCACTTGTTCTTTTGTGCCCATATATTCAACTCTAATGTCCTTCTCTGCAACATGTTCTCGTAGAAAGTGATACTTGATTGGAATGTTCTTTTTCTTAGAGTGCATCATCGAGTTCTTTGAGATATTGATGGTTCTTGTATTATCACAATAGATTGGAATGGGCTCATCATACTCAACCTGTATATCTATAAGAGTTTATTTCATCCATAGAACCTATGTACAACACGATGTTGCTGCAATATATTCTTCTTTGGTTGTAGATAAGGATATTGATGATTTTTTTTTTCTTATCCATGATACTAAACACTCACCCAAGTAGAAATCTTCTCCATTGGTGCTTCTTCAGTCATCAATGCAACTTTCCCAATCTGCATCTATGTAGGAAATAAGTGATAGATCCTTTCCTTTTGGATACCATAATCCAAACTATGTTGTTCCTTTTCGATATCTAAAAATCCTCTTCACTTCTACGACATGTGATTCCTTTGGTGCTGCTTGAAATTGTGCCACCTGTCCAATTGCCTGCATTACATTTGGTATGGATGTTTTCACATATAGTAAGCTACTAATAATTGACCTGTATTGCCTCTGGTCTGTAGACTTTGAATCATCATATTTTCTCAACTTGCAACTGGTTTGCATAGGAGTGGTAATTGGTTTGCAATCTTCCATTCTGAACCTTGATGTAGAGGTTGTTGTCTGCACTTCCTTTTTTGAACCCCATTTGGAATGTTGTCTTCCATTTTTTATTAGGATCTTACTTCCAGTGGTTAAATTGTATTGAAGGTAACATGCTCTGATACCAATTGTTGATACTGAGAGGGGGGTGAATTAGTATCAAGTACAATTTAAAAAAAAAAAAAACAACTTATACTTCAACCAGATTATATATTCAATTATATCCAATGAGAAATGAACACTAGTAGAAGAGTTACACCAATACACCACAATACACCATGCACAATATATGATAAATAAGCAATATTTATTGTTCAAGGGAAGTAATGACTTCCAAGGGAATCTACAACTTCCAAATATAAAGGGAGGGATAAACCTCCAAAAGGAAGATAAAATCCTCTAATATAAGGAGAGGGTTGACCTCTCCATCCTTTCCCCTTCCTTCCACCCAAGAATATATGAGAGATAATAAAACTTTACATTAAATTATCACCATCAACCAACCATCACATAGAACCTGATAATGCTTCTTGAGACTTCTTCAATTTTTGCAATTCTTTACTTCTTGGAATACTTTGATCCTACAGATAATATTACTCAATGTATTCTTTGAAACTCCTCCAAGTTTCACTCCTTGTTCATTAACAAACTTGTGTGTGTTTAAAATGAATGTATAATGATATGTATTTATACCATGTATGTCACTTCCTTTTAACATTAGGGTCGAAATGTAGTTTATGCTTCAATTCACATTGTCATCTTCAAATATTCATTTCTCCTCAATCGTGAGGATCCACGTGACGTGCCACATACCAACGAAAGCAACATGAATTATACTATACATCCATGGGTGTTGTATATGCATGTGTAATTTCCTTCATTCCTATCTACTTCGATCAACTGTGGGGTCCAAAAGCCAATGGCTAGGGTTGACATCAATGACATCAACCAATCTTCCAACAATATCCCCATTTGTCATTAATGGAAACGCTCATGCTCCCCCTATCCTCATGCTCTTGGTTTCTCTCCCCCTTTGGCATCAATGGAAAAGGGTGGGGCTTCTCCCCCTGAGTTTAATGGAAAAAGGTAACTCTCTTCTTTGGGGTTGCTCCCCCTAAACATATAGCACTTAATAACACTTCATTTTTATGGTTTCTTTCTTACTTGGAGCTTTTTCGTGGATCTAGGATGTATATGTTACTTGGTCTTCTTCTTGCAGTTGCAACTAATCTTCCTAAACCTTCTTCTTTGATTTTTCATCTTTGTGAGTCAAACGTGCGAGTATCTCCTTGATCACACATTTTACTAACACTGACTAGATTATGCTTCAAGTCTTCAACCAATAGGACATTCTTTGTGTTATCACATGCTAATTTGTATTAATTTTTCCAAAGAATTTTGTCTGTATTCTATCTTTCTACTCAGATTTTAAAAAAATTTCACCAACTCCATCAAGCTCCCATCACCTAAATCCTTCACTCGGTTGATCATCCAAAATAGTCATGTCCTCCATGAGTCAAAAATTGGCAAATATCCCAAACCTGTATCTATCCTTAATGCTTATCTAAATCCCTTGATTCCATCACTTCATTGATTTTTACCCTTATTATCATATTCCTGTTGAAAAATAAAAATATTCCTTTTATTAAGCATAAGCACCCTTATCCTATCCACCAAGTCATGTGATAAGCCTCATATCCCCAAATTCCTTAGAAAATGGAAAAAGGGTTTATTATTATTAATATAAATATTTTTATATTAAAATATTTATATTAATATTTAATCCAATATTTAATTCATGACCTCAGTTCAAATCATGGGCACGAATCTCAATTTTTAATATTGAAAATTCAAAGGGTGGATGGAGGGCGCACATACATTTCAGGGGTTGAAAGTAAACGGAGGTTAATTATTTGAAGGCGAGCCAAAATTTAACCCGTGGTTTTTGGTCAGGGAGACGTGTTCTTACGTGATGCATTTCGGGGGTAAAAGTGGTGTGGGTTAAAACCACTCCTCCCAAGCTTGAAATACTATGGAAAACATTTAATATGTGATTTGTTTTCATAAACATGTGGCATATGATGATAGTTTTCCAGGAATGCATTTCAAAACAAATCATGGAGTTCCCAATGCCATAAAAACAATTCTTCCTCGTGGTGAAAATGTTTTGCAGAGGTAAAATTTAAATTTTACAAAGCAAATAGATTAATGTTTATTTCCATGGAAAATAATTGAATGGGAATATGCACGTGAAAGGAATATTTGGATAATTGTTTATCCAAAGGTTTTACAGAAGTAAAAGAAGAGGATTAAAAATATTTTACCAAAGATGGTAACCAAGACATGGTTTTCAAAACCATGGGAAACAAACTAGTAAATAGTTTTCACAGTGAAATGGTAAATATTTATTGATCAAAACAAGACATGGTTTTCAAAACCATGGGAAGAAAGCAATAAATTCTTTTTCAAAACCACGGACATGAATTAAAATATGGAAATTTAATTCTACAGGATAAAAAATATTTGGGAATTATTTGTATTCAAATATATTATTCCCAAATATTTAAGGATAATATGGATAAATGAAATTAGATTTGAAAGAGTACAAGTGAAATTTCAAAGAGAATGTGGAAGAGGAAGGGTGACAGAGGAGTTAGAATCTGAATTACTAAACGTTTTCTTGTTCATTATTGTAATCGGTTTCATACTGAAACTTTCATTTGTAATTATTGTAATCATTTTTAGAAGCTGAAACGTTTCATTTCAGTTATTGTAATCAATTTCACACTGAAGTAACTCGAAATGTATAAGTATTAGAAGTTTTGAATGTATTGCGGTTGGCAGAAGTGCAAGGGCACCTATTTTTTTAGTAGTTCGGAACTCAATTGTAATTTTCTTGAGCTGAATTGAATACATATGCAGAATCTTTTGAAGTCTCTATGAAAATATTCTAATGGTGGTGATATGATCTTTGTCTTCTCTCCTTGTATGTATTTCATTTGTTCTTTAATTTCATTTACATTGTCTTCTGTTTAAATTGGATAGTTTAAAAGCCCAGAATTCATCTTGTGATGCTCTTGGTTTAAGCAATTTAAACCGTGTTAAATTCTTCATAACTAATTCAGAATTCATTTCATTAATGCTCTGATGCAATTACTTGTTTTATTTTTCTTCTTACACTTTGCAAACTACAATTTATAACTTAGATTCATCACCTCACTTAGCCTTTATCCTCTGGAGAGTTCTATTGTTCAGTCAGTGTTTTCATTATTTTTCATAAGTTTGACTCCATAGCCCCAAGTGTCCCTCCTCTTCCTTACCAGCAAATTTATAAAACCCCCCAAAACAAAAAACCTAGCCATTGATTCACAAAGACACACTAAGTGACACAAGAGATCCCTCTCTGAGCTGAAAAGGCTAGTACCCATCTCTAAAGTTGGTTTGTAGGTTACCTCTGTCATTTTTTTATCAGCTAAACAAATTTATAGAGTGTTAACATTATGGAATCGTTGTCGGGGAACAAAGGTGAAATCTTCCCTAGGAGAAACGATAAAGTTCAGATCTAAGTATTTATGGTGAAAATTTTTCAGACACGGAAAGGTTGTACATCATTCACCTAGCGACTCCATTTTCAAGTATCTGGAATTCAAAATTTTCATGGCGACTCCACTGTCCAAATGGAAAAGACTCAGTAGCCTGCATATTTTGTTGGCAACTCCAATCAAACTTCAAATGTGATTCAGAGACTCCACTGGAGGACGAGATCCATTGACGAAACTATGAAAGGACATCATGGGAGAAAACAAGTACCCAAAGTTGAGTTTTTTCTAAGACATAATATTTTTTGTTACTAAGTACATATTGTCCTTTCATAAACATGCTAAACAATTTTTTCTTTACCTGTTGCATTCAAATGATGATCATGAGAATATTTCAATTGTATATCCTCCTCCTAAATTTGTACATATATCTCCTCAATTTATCACTGATTTTGATAAAAATCTTTCATCTGAGCCATTTGATGACCATAGCCAAGTTGATGAGCCTCACGAAACCAAGGTTGATGTCCCACCTCTTGTACTTGATCCAACACCCTCCAAGATACAACATAGATACATTCCTTTAAAATTACCTCACATCCTTCATGATTTTCCTCCAAAGCACTATAAGCACTTACCTGTGTTTGATGAAGAACCTAATGCCATCATAGCTGAAAAACACATCCAAGATTTTGAACATTTTATAGATTTGTTTGAGATTGATCATGATTATGCTTGTATGAGGGCCTTCTCTCAATCCTTGAAAGGGGATAGAAAATATTGGTTTAAACATTTGCAGCCAGAGACAATTATATCATGGGAGGAATTGAAGAATGTATTTTTGAATTTTTGGGGCAAGGAGAAATCGTTGGATCTACAACTTACAGAGTTCTATGCCTTGAAAAGGAAGATCAATGAAACTATTTCTACATTCAGGAGAAGGTTTTCCAGTATTTATTACAATTTGCCCAAATAAATTCAACCCACTGAAGTTGTTTCCATGCTCCATTATGCAAAAAAAAATTATCTAGATTTGAATTTCCTCCTGATGGAAAGAAGACCTAAGTCCTTACAGGAGATGTTTAATGATGCTCAGGAGATTCAACACAATATCCAAGCATGTAAACATATTTGAAATGAGGAGTTGGATGCTAAATAACATGACAGTGAATATGAACATAAAATAGTTGATTTGAATCTTGAGCAGAGATTTAATAATATCATATTTCCTCTTGAATTTTTAAATGCTAATGATTTTTCAAAGAATTATATTCCACTTATTGAAAGAGAAGGTGCTAATGTAGCTTCTGATCCATCCCATGATAAGTATGGGGATGATTGTTTTATGTATTCATTTGTAGAAAGTCAAGAAGATGAATTTGCAAATTGGCTTGTTGATGATCCAGGAGGATATTGGTGGCCACCCACCTTTTCCATATGGTTCAAAATAGCTTTCTAGAAATTTTGGTAATTTACTATTTTTAGCAGTTTTTCGGGTCCTAAACTTTCCGATCCGTTTTGAGGCCCTAAACGACATTTTTTTGGGTATCTTGCGGTCGAAAAATTTCATCAAGAATTTTTTGGCAATAGTTGTATTCCTCGGATAGATCTTTCCAACAGTCTATCATGCGTCTAAAATGGAGATCGTATGCAAAATTTATGACCCCGGGAAGTTGATGTACTGACTTACCCAAACGGGGCCCACATGACTTTTGGCGCTTCATCTCCTAGGGTTAGGTTTTTGGATGTTTAGGGTTTTTTACACTCTTGTTTGTTGTAAAAAGGCCTTCAAAGCCTCATTGTAATATTCTTCTTGGGAATGAGTGCATCCATCACATCTATTCTTAGAGATAAGCCACCACCAATCCAGCAAGCTTGTTTTCCACTACATTTTACAGTTTCAGCTTATTTCCTTGTTGAATAGAAAACCATATTTATAGTATCTCTGTTATTATGCGTTAAGCATCTGTTAATAATCTGTAGTCATTTCATTATTCTCATAAAATCTAGATCAGTGATATCAAATCGATTTTCTCCTTGTCATCTTAATGCATGTCCCCAAAGAGGTTACAGTACAAAGAATTGGGTCTTGAGCTTGTTTCTCTTGAGGACCAAAGCTCTCTCATGCCTAAGAGACCTCTCATGGTAGGAAAAAATAAATATGATGGGATAGGAGATCCTTTCAAATGTTGCTTGAGGAATCCCTCACGCAACAGAGGAATGAGATGATGGATAGTTTCTCTCAAATCCTTCGACAACTACCAACAGGTGATGCATCTTCTTCGAGCGGAGGCAATGCCCCCTTCAAGGTACAAATAAACTTTGATATTCCTATATTTGAAGGTCATATACACTCAGATGGTGTAGACAAGTGGTTGAATCTACTAGAAGGGTATTTTTTTTTCCATAACGTTTCGAATAGAGAAAATATTAATTTTGCACTCCTCAAAGTCGTTCCCCATGTCAAACATTGGTGGGAAAATTTTTGTGAGAAAAAGGAAATAGAGGAACCCTTGTTATTTACAGTCATGACCACCTGGGAATCCTTTAGGGATGCCATTAAGGAAAAATACTACCCTGTTGGAAGTTATGACAACTTGTATACCAAATGGACCATACTACGGCAAGAAAGAGACCAAGCAGTGCCAGAGTTCACAAATATCTTCCATACCTTGCATACTAATCTAGGTATCAAATATTTAGAGAAACATATGGTGCTCAAGTAGTGTGGTGCTTTGCATAGATACATCCAGACCGAAATGGAATTTCTGGACATCTCGTCCTTGGGCGCGGCCTACCGATATTCCGTCAAAATCGAGCAGAAGCTCAAACAAAAGACACGACAATTTGGGCCCAGGAACCCCTCATAGAAAAAGCCAATAAAGGGCGTCCCCAACCCATAGAACAAAGGACAGAGAAAATATGGACAGTATCAAGACAACCAGTCCAAGATGCAAGAAAATAAGGACACCGAAAAGACAAAGAAATATACCGGGAAGTGGTGCGACTTCCATAAGAGACCTTGGCATAACACTGTTGATTGTCACTCAAAGCATTCATTGGTGGCCAAAGTGAAAGCCTATGAGTCAGATGCGGGTTTTGACTCTAAGTCAAAACTAGAAAGTGGAAGATGGATCATTGACGTAGAACCTAGTGCCACCATTTCTACCACCAAGCTCTGACCTGATGAACCAGACAAGCCAAAAGAAGGAGGGTGCATATTCCATTCACATATGTGGGTAAAAGGCACCCCACTACACTTCATCATTGATAGCAATAGCCAAAAGAACCTCATCTCAGTAAATATTTTCAAGCGGTTATCCCTGCCGACAACGCCACACCCACAACCTTACACCATTGGATGGCTCTTCCAAGGAAGCGATCTCTGTGTCAGCAAACATTGCCAACTGTCATACAAAATCAAGCCCTTCAAAGACAATCTATTGTGTGATGTCTCTCCTCTCAAAATTTGTGATGTTCTTTTGGGCCAACCTTATTTATGGAAACTTCATGATGTATATGAGTCTAGGCCTCGTAGTGTTATTATTACTTTGAACAGGAAATTGTATAGGATACCCGGGGCAGTCCCACCTACTGCTATTTCCTTGATCTATGCCAAGCAATGCAGGAAGGTCTTCTCTCAGATGAGGAAGTTTGTCTTCTTCATGATTTTCTCTCATAATGAGAAAAATATCACAGCCACATCCAGCGTCTCGACGGATGACCTCTCCACACAGTAGAACCAAGTAGATAAGGTCATTGAAGAATACTCAGATATATTCTCCTCACCTATCGGGGTACCTCTGCACTATCAGCTCAACCATCCCATCGATCTGACCCCTGGTGTACCACTGCCCAATGGGCCAGTATATCGTCGCTCTATTTTATAGAATGAGGAGATCAAGCGATAGATCCAAGAACTGCTCCACAAGGGGCACATCCATCCCATATCATCACCTTGCAGGAGCTCAATTGTGCTGGTACAGAAGAAATATGGAACCTGGCGACTCTGCATTGATTACTTGGTGACTCTGCATTGATTACTAGGCCCTGAATAAAATCGCAGTCAGAAACCGATACCTAATTCCCTGAATCGATGACTTCCTTGATATACTCACAGGGGCCAAATACTTCAGCAAGATTGATCTGAAGTTTAGCTACCACCAGGTCCCAATAGAACAAACAGATGTATGGAAGACCACCTTCGAGCAATGCTGTGGTGGCGGGTTCTTTGCGGACGACAGGTCCTCCCATGGCTACTAGTTTGGTAGGCTACAGTTTCATGAGTTCGTGTATCAGCTCTGACGCAGGGTAAGTTTTTCCGAGGGTTTTAAGCAGGAGTAATG
>ML837099.1:0-46149 GCA_009831015.1 Picea engelmannii | reverse complement strand
TACAAGGCAGATCTGGATCCTACACTGAATCGGATCTTCTTTCTAAATCAGCATAGGGTGTCCTATTCTCATGCAACCGAATGCTAATATAGGAACTTGACGAGGCATTGCTGTTACGGCTGGTGTAACCGCTCCTCATAGCTGCTGATGCTGTTTCAGCATCGCAATTTACGGGCTGTTCAGCCACGTGAATCGCGTCTTTGACTGTGTCGGCCTTGACTGCTAACTATCAAGGCTCGTGTCTCAGCATCGTGGCGGTCTCCGCTGTGTCTCAGCATATGCATTTCTGAACTGAGTGACAGCTCTGTGTTTCGGCATCTGCATCCTCGAACCGTGTAGCTGCTTCGTGTTTCGGCACATGCATCCTTGGACTGTGTAGCAGTTCTGTGTTTCAGCATGTGCGTCCTCGGATTTGTGTAGCAGCTTTCGTGTTTCAGCATGGACTGTGTAGCCGCTTCCGTGTTTCAGCATCAGTTCAACAACGCCTTTGGATAGTTCTGTGTTTCAGCATCGTCCTTGAATACTATTCTGCAAATATTGACAGTTATGCACTTCTAATCAATGGTTAGGTCAAAAAGTAATGTAAAGTATTATGAAAAACAAATTAAACATGTAGTAATGAGAAAGGACGTTATGTACCTTGGAATGATCAGGTGGAATGATAGTATAAGTCTAAATACAGGTGATGAAGGGTATAACAATGGCAAAAAGTATGGACAAAAAGGGTACAATATGTGGTCCTAACAATAACTAGGGGTGGTGGTCAGGAAATATTTGCGTGGGGCCGATCCTAACAACAAGTGTTCTATGATTAGAAGTAGCGCTTATGCTCAGCCCAAGTACTTTCACTACCATACCTACAACAGCCCTTTGAGATTAGGACACATGATTTAGACTATGTTGTGAGTGTTGTTCTCACTCAGCATGGCCACCCCGTGGCCTATCATAGTGAGACACTATCAGATGTTGTACGTAAGTACCCTACTTATGAAAAAGAAATGTACTCCATTGTGAAAGCATGTTTCCAGTGGAGACATTACATTCTTGGGAAGGAGATAGTCATCCACACTGATCATAAGCCACTGCAGTTCATGCAAACACAAGGAAAATTACAGAATGGCTGCCATAAAAGTGGTCCACCTACTTACAACAAATCCACCTCAACGTCAAGTATAAAATAGGAAGCACCAACCACGTCGTTGATTGCCTTAGTAGACCGTCAGTCGTGGCACTCACCACGGTGCTAGAATCTTGCAGCCATGAGACCTATGGATGGCCCCAACTCTATGAGACAGACCTGGACATCACCACCACCTACCAAAGGTTGTGTAGAAATGCAGTTGTCGATTATTTCCATCTTCAGGATGGGTTGTTGTGTCGCCTAGGCCATATCTGTGTTCCATCAAGCGAGCGAGCAAAGATGATCTGGGAATCCCACTACATTCAGGTGGGAGGACACTTCGGCATCGAAAAGACAATGGAGATGCTACAGAAACATTTATACTGGTTGAAACTTCAACAAGAGGTCAGCAAGTATATCAGGTCCTGCACTGCCTGCACTATTGCCAAAATGACCACTAAGAAAAAAAGTCTTTACACCCCTCTTCCTACTCCTAACAGGTCATGGGAATCCATCTCAATGGACTACATGTTGCGACTCCCATCAACCAAGTGGGGAAATGACTGTGTTTTTGTGGTTGTTGATCACTTTTCTAAGATGGCGATTCTGGTTGCCTGGAAGAAGAGCATCATAGCATAATCCATTGCCAAGATCTTATTTGAACGAGTCTGGGTACATTTTGGAATCTCAAAAACCATTGTCACAGATTGGGATAATCTATTTCTTAGCACATTTTGGTCGAGCCTCTAGTCACTGTTGGACACAAAGCTCACCAAATCCACGGCCTTCCACCCCAAGATAGATGGCCAAATCGAGGTCATAAATCGAATGATCATGCATATCCTGTACATGTATAATTCCAAGAACCCTTGCACATGAGATGAGAGTCTTCCCTATGTCCATCATAGCTACAATCGACCCCTACATAGCTCAACCGACCACAACCCCTTTCAGGTGGGGTTGGGATTCCAACCATTGGGTCCCATAATGTTGCACTTCCCCTTGCGGTCACCTCAACCGAATCATATCCTGCTCCAATTGAAGCTGACAAAGCCACCTGATTCATTGATCGGATCCAACACATCCGCCAACAAGTTCAGGATATCCTACAGAAGTCCAATGGCAAGTACAAGTAGTGCCATGATCAACATCGTGTGCCACATAAGTTTCAGGTGGGCGACAAAGTTTGGTTACACTTGCAGAAAGAACGCCTTACAAGACCACATAGGAAGTTTCCCCCACAACATTATGGGTCATACACCATCACCAAGGTTGTGAGGGATAATGATTTTGAGCTCAACATTCCTCCTTTCCTTGGACTACACCCAATGTTCAACGTGGACCTCCTTTGGCCTTATTTCCCACCATTATTGGACACCTTAGACATAACAGAACAACTGACACCAATAGAGCTCAAACCCGACTGCATACAACAGGAATCCAATGATTAGATTGTGGACATAGAGATCAAGGGCACTCGACAACAAAGGATCCAGCTTTATCGAGTCATCAAAGCAGGGCAGCTCCTACACCAAGGCAAGTGGCTCACCTGAGGCCAAATTCAGCAAGAATTTCCTCATCTGATGGGGGAACTCAACGTAATGGAGACCATTGCTTCCTAAGGAGGGAGAATTGATCCAGGTGGATATCGGTGTCCAACCACCTTTTCCAACTGTATCAAAATAGCTTTCTGGCAATTTTGGTAATTTACTATTTTTAGCAATTTTTCGAGTCCTGAACTTTCGGAGCCGTTTTGAGGCCCTAAACGACTTTTTTTTGGGAATCTCGTGGTTGGAAAATTTCATCATGATATTTTCATCAACATTTGTAGTCCTCAAATAGATCTTTCCAATGGACTATCATGCACCTAAAATGGAGATCGTATGCAAACGTTACGACCCCGAGAAGTTAATGTACTGACTTACCCAAACGGGGCCCACATGACTTTTGGTGCTTCATCTCCTAGGGTTAGGTTTTTGGATGTCTAGGGTTTTTGACACTCCTATTTATTATAAAAAAAAATTCAGAGCCTCATTGTAATCTTCTTCTTGGGAATGAGCGCAGTCATCACATCTCTTCTCAGAGATAAACCGCCACCATTCCAACAAGCTTGTTTTCTATTGCGTTTTACAGTTTTAGCTTATTTCCTTGTTGAATAGAAAATATTTTTTACTGTATCTATGTTCTGCTGTGTTAAGCATCTATTAATAATCTGTAGTCATTTCGTTCTGCTCATAAAATATGGATTAGTTGAAGAGCAAGTTGATGTTCCAAGATTTTTCTTGTTAGATGACATTGCAGATGTTGTTGATTTGCCTATATATGATGAATATGATGATGATTATGATTTTGACTTCCTAGAACAACCAGTTGCATATTATTTATCAGAAAATGTTCCTTTTTAGTAGTGTAATGAGAGAAATCAACCTACATATCACAGTTACAAATAAGAAAGTATTGAATCAACTAAAGTAAATTCTTTACCTTTATGTTTTTCTTCATTTAAATTGTTGAAAGAAAATTTTAAGATCATCACTGAAGCAAATGAATGTGTGTTGATGTCAAATCACATTGATTCACTGGAACAAATTTCCAAGAAATTGTAGCAATCTTCTCATGTGTTTGATGACCCTGTTACTTGTTATGTATAAGGTCTTGTCAGTTCAAAATTATAGCCATTGGTCGAAAATGAATCTGAAAATGAGTATGCTCAGCAATCCAAAAAAATTGAAAAATGTGCATGTGACATCAGTGAAGAAAATGAAGAAGGTTTTGAATCAGGTGAAAGAACCTTTCCATTGTGTTTTGCTTCTTTCAAATTGCTGAAGAAAAATATTTATAATGTTTCAAATCAGAAATTTTCCAAGCATGATGTTGAATATGAAGAAAGCAGTGGACTTGCAAATGAAAACTATCTTCCATTATGTTTTTATTCCTTTGAATTGTTGAAAGTAAATCATGAGATAACAGAGGAAGCAGGGAATTTTGACTACATTCACGGTGACACTATTTTACATGAGAAAATTGTTATTAGTGAGGAAGACCAACAAACTTCTCATGCATTTAATGATCATTTTGCTGGTTACATGGAATGTTATATCAGTTCATATTTGCAGCATGTGCTCAACTACCAGCTTGGAAATAAAGATGGTAGTCAATCAACATCAGTGTTAGATATGAATTTCTTTCCACCAGGGGTTTCATTTCAGCCATCATTTTCTTTTGATTCAGAAGATTATCATTTTCAGCAGTCTCGACAGATTTTTCATCCTCTTGGTGGCAATCAACAGGTTAAATCGCATGAAGTTATGATGACTTGTATACCAAATGGACCACATTACGGCAAGAAAGAGACCAAACAGTCCAGAGTTCACAAATATATTCCATACCTTGCATACTAAGCTAGGTATCAAATATTCAGAGTGGGATATGGTGCTCAAGTATCGTGGTGCTCTGCATAGATACATCTAGAAAGAAATGGAATTTCTTGACATCTCGTCCTTGGGTGCGGCCTATCGATATGTCGTCAAAATCAAGTAGAATCTCAAACAAAAGACACGACAATTTGGGCCCGGGAACCCCTCACAGAAAAAGCCAGGAAAGGGCATCCCCAACCCATAGAACAAAGGACAGAGAAAATATGGACAGTATCAAAACAATGATTCCAAGCTGCAAGAAAATAAGAACACTGGAAGACAAATAAATATATCGGGAAGTGGTGCAACTTCCATAAGAGCCCTTAGCATAACACTGTTGACTATCGCTCAAAGAAGTTGTTGGTGGCCGAAGTGAAAGCCTATGAATCAGATGCAGGTTCTGACTCTGAGTTAGAAATAGAGAGAGGAAGATGGATCATTGACACAGAACCCAGTGGCACCGTTGCTACCACCAAGCTCCAGCCTAATGAACCAGACGAGCCAGAATAAGGAGAGTGCATATTCCATTCACACATGTGGGTAAAAGGCACCCCATTTCACTTCATCGTTGATAGTGGTAGCCAAAAAAACCTCATCTCAGTAGATATTTTCAAGTAGTTAGCCCTGCTGACAATGCCACACCCACAACCTTACACCATTGGATGGATCTGCCAAGGAAGCGATCTCCGCATCAGCCAACACCGCCAACTGTCATATGGCATCAAACCCTTCAAAGATGAGGTATTGTGTGATGTTTCTCCTCTCAAAGTTTTTGATGTTCTTTTGGGCCAACCTTATTTATGGAAATGTCATGATGTATATGAATCTAGGCCTCGTAGTGTTATTATTACTTTGAACAGGAAATTGTATAGGATACCCAAGGCAGTCCCACCTAGTGTTATTTCCTTGATCTCTGTCAAGCAATGCAGGAATGTCTTTTCTCAGATGTGGAAGTTTTTCTTCTTCGTGATTTTCTCTCAGAATGAGAGAAATATCACAGCCACATCCAGGGTCTCATCAGTCGACCTCTCCACACAGCAGAACCAAGTAGATAAGTTCGTCAAAGAATACTCGGATATATTCTCCCCACCTACTGGGGTACCTCTTCACTATCAGGTCAACCATCCCATCGATCTGACCCCCGGTGCACTGCTGCCCAATGGGCCAGTATATCGTCGCTCTATTTTATAGAATGAGGATATCAAGCGATAGATCCAAGAACTTCTTCACAAGAGGCACATCCATCCCATCTCATCACCTTGTGGGAGCGCAATCGTGCTGGTACAAAAGAAAGATGGAACATGGTGACTCTGCATTGATTATCGAGCCCTGAATAAAATCACAGTAAAAAATCGATACCTAATTCCTTGAATCGATGACCTCCTTGATCAACTCACGGGGCCCAAATACTTCAGCAAGATTCATCTCAAGTCTGGCTACCACCAGGTCCGAATAGAATAGACAAATGTATGGAAGACCGCCTTCAAGTTAAAATAAGGCCTTTTTGAATGGTTGGTCATGCCCTTTGGTTTGAAAAATGCTCCATCCACTTTCATGAGGTTGATGGATGATATCCTATGACCATTCACCAATAATTTGTAGTGGTGTATCTAGATGACATTCTCATTTAAATAAAGTCTTGGGCAAAACACTTGCAGCATATTCAGCAGGTTCTGCACACCCTGCGGTAGCACAAGCTATACGCCAACTTGGGAAAATGCTCCTTCAGCATGGATAGAGTCCATTACCTAGGCTACATCATTGATCAGCATGTTGTACATGTGGATCTAACCAAGATCCAAGTCATCTATGATTGGCCAGCCCCAACCACACTCACTGAGGTTTGGAGCTTCTTAGGCCTTGCCAATTTCTACCGCAGGTTTGTGTTGGGATTCTCCCATATTGCATGGGCCCTCATCCAAATAACTAGGGGTGGTGGTCAGGAAACGTTTGCATGGGGCCAGTCCCAACAACAAGCGTTTGATTATTTGAAGTAGCGCTTGTGCTCATCCCTAGTAATTTCACTACCAGACCTGCAACAACCCTTTGAGATCGAGACAGATTCTTCAGACTATGTTGTGGGTGTTGTTCTCACTCAGCATGACTACCCCATGGCCTATCATAGTGAGACACTATCATATGTTGTGCGTAAGTACCCTACTTATGAAAAATAAATGTACTCCATGGTGGAAGATTGTCGTCAGTGGAGACATTACATACTTGGGAAGGAGATAGTCATCCACACTGAACATAAGCCATTGGAGTTCATGCAAACATAAGGCAAATTACATAATGGTCTCCATAAAAAGTGTTCCACCTACTTACATCAATTCCACCTCAACGTCAAGTATAAAATAGGAAGCACCAACCACGTCATTGATTGCCTCAGTAGACCATCAGTCATGACACTCACCACAGTGCTAGAATCTTATGGCCATGAGACCTTCGAATGGCCCCAACTCTATGAGATAGACCTGGACTTCGCCACCACCTACCAAAGGTTGGGTAAAAATGCAATTGTCGATAATTTCCATATTTAGGATGGGTTGTTGTGTCGCCTGGGCCATATCTGCGTTCCATCAAGCGAGCAAGCAAAGATGATCTGGGAATCCCACTACAGTTGAGTGGGAGGACACTTCGGCATCAAAAAGATAGTGGATATGCTACAGAAACATTTATATTGGATGAAACTTCGACAAGAGGTCATCAAGTATATTAGGTCCTGCACTGCATGTGCTATTGCCAAACCGACCACTAAGAAACAAGGATTGTACACCCCTCTTCCTACTCCTAACAAGTCATGGGAATCCATCTCAATGGACTACATTTTGGGGCTCCCATCCACCAAGCGGATAAATGACTGTGTTTTTGTGGTTGTTGATCACTTTTCTAAGATGGTTATTCTGGTTGCCTGCAAGAAGAGCATCACAGCATAAGCCACTACCAAGCTCTTCTTTGAATGAGTTTGGGAACATTTTGGAATCTCACAAACCATTGTCTTTGATCGGGACAGTCGATTTCTCATCACATTCTGGTCTAGCCTCTGGTCACTATTGGACACCAAGCTCACCAAATCTACAGCCTTCCACTCCCAAGGAGATGGCCAAACCGAGGTCGTAAATTGAATGATCGTTCATATCCTATACATGTATAATTCCAAGCACCCTCGCACATGGGATGAGGGTCTTCCCTATGTCCATCATATCTACAATCGACCTTTACATAGCTCAACCCACCAAAGCCCCTTTCAGGTTGGGTTGGGATTCCAACCATTGGGTCCCATAGATGTTGCACTTCCCCTTGCAGTCACCTCAGCCGAATCATCTTCTGCTCCAACTGAAGCTGACAAAGCCACCCAGTTCATTGATCATAACCAACACATCCTCTAACAGCTTTAGGATATCCTACAAAATTCCAATGGAAAGTACAAGCAGTGCCATGATCAACATCGGGTGCCACATAAGTTTCAGGTGGGTGACAAAGTTTGGTTTCACTTGTAGAAATAACGCCTTACACGACCCCATCAGAATCTTTGCCCACTCCATTATGGGTCATACACCATCACCAAGGCTATGGGGGATAATTATTTTGACCTCAACATTCCTCTTTTCCTTGTACTACACCCAATGTTCAACGTGGGCCTCCTTCGGCCTTCTTTCCCACCATTATTGGACACCTCATACATAGTAGAAAAACTGACACTGTAGTGTCCCAAAGGCCGAGCCCCATTGTAAACCATGTTTTGAAGGAATTGTAATTATGTTTTATAGGCTGGTGAGCCAAGTTTTTATAAGCTGGAGGCTTATGTGTTGTCAGGCTAGGGAGCCTGTTGTTGTATATGTAATCACACAGAACAATTAATAAAACATAAACACCACCATGTACAGACCGACCACGATGAATGAGTGAAGGGGGACTAAGCATCCATAAGGTGGGAAAGGAATTAGGGGCTGGAAGGTGGAAAAAGGGGCTAAGTGTTGAGCCTAGGCGCTAAGCCTAGGGGTCTTAAGCCTGGGAATAATATTTTAATATTATCCCAAAAGATATGTGCATTATATTTTTTTAGCTTAAGTCCTTTTGGAAGGACATGTGATTCCCAAATGGTGGGAGGAACACATGCTAAAGGAGGCATGCAGTCGCATGGGGGACAAGTGTCAACACTGGCACATGCAATGAAAAGATGAGACGAACTGTGCTGGGGGGGTGGCTCCTCCATTCTACCCAACCATCGGAACGGGGAACCCATATGACCTCTGCAAGAGATACCCTCGTGCACTCTGAACCAAAATTCCGGTGTTTATATTTGCTTCTGGAAGGATGGACACCCTTCCGGTTGTGAACCGTTAAGTTTGAGTCTACCCCTGCGTGGACAACTCGTCACGCATCCTTGAGAATACAGAATGTGAGTCTATTCTATGCTGGCGGATTGGGAAATAGAAGTGACCAGCCATTGTTGAACCTGTTGGGAAGCCCGTGTCTGTTTTCCCGTGAGTTGTTGTGACCACGCAGTGCTAGACTGCGTGGGGTCTTGTTGGCCAGTGGTGCAATGCTCTCTCTAGGTGAGATAGGTGATTGAGGTTGGAAGAATAGGTTGTTGGCCTGTGAGCGATTCTCTCCAGGTGAGAGAGTGCGCAAAGGAAGGAGAGGACTCCTGGAAGGAACCCTGTAGCTGCCACAGAGCTCAGAGACTTCCAGTCTGGCCTATTCCTGTAACCCAAGGCAAGGGAGATTAGCAGCTGAAGGACTGTCTAGGTGACAGAGACGGTGTATACTCCTAGGGTGGAACAGGCATGTGGGGAATGAGGGTCTGTGGGCAGTGAGCGTGGGAGGTTCCTTGGAGAGAATCCCTTCCTTGTGGTTGTGTGTTGTTTTCCCTGTAACCTCAGCCTAGCCTAGATTTCTTTGTCTCGGGGTGGAGCTTAGTCCCAGCTCGGGGGTGACCCACTGCTGAGCTGATGAGCAGTGTGGTCTAAGGCTGGGAGGTTCGTGGAAGGCCTGCACTTGGTTGGTGGATTCTACCACTGTTAAAAGATAAGTATATGATTATGTTTTAATCATGTTTTGGATGACTCTACTGCTTATGATATCATGATTTCCGTTGTGTATATGAATTAGTATGAAATGCTATGGACTGTTAATTATGGTAGTAACTCATATGAATACTCTGTGTAGAATGTGTTTATTTGTTTAAATGCATGAGATTTATAATACCTGTATGAGTTATGTGCAAGATGGTGTTATAAGTTTTTCTTTTAAGAGCGATTAAACAAAGTAGCAGAAAAGGCATGCTACAGTTTGGTATCAGAGTGATTAAACAAAGTAGCAAAAAAGGTGTACTACAGTTTGGTATCAGAGCCAAGGTTTCAACATTGAGCCTAGATGGGCCAGTGGAGCGGTCTTTGGACCGAGTATGCGAGGGGAAATTGGGTCTGGAAGGCCAATTTCGGACCCTGGTGTGCTCCAAAGTGACAAGAAGTTACTTGATGATTTTTTAAGCTCAGTAGGTATAGCGACGTTATGAAACCGCAACCAGTATGGTATGAGTCCACAGGGAGAGAGAACTCCACACCGGAAGTGTAGGAGCTTTAGGATATGTTCGGGAGGGAAGGTGAGCCCTCGTGACTGTTAGATCTAGAAAGTGTGCATGTGGTTTAAATCCCTTTGGAAATTGCACAGGAGTGTGGAAATTGCGATACGCGAAATCCCAAATTAGTTAGGAATCGTCTGAGCCGTCAGATCTCGGCTGGAAAACCCAATAGCCGTTGGATCTGTTAGGAGATATCCGAGGGTTAAAACCCCAATGAATAGGGATGAAAGCCCCGAAATAGATCTAGACCGTCTGAACGATGAAGGCCACGTGTCGTGAGATTACCCATTTCAGGAAATCAGGAATCGCAGAATCGAGAATCTTGATGATGAGGGCTCGAGATTTTTCATGGTGAAAACCCTGGGATAGATCCGAACCATCCGATTTATAGAGGTTATGTGTCGAGAGATTAACTGTGTCGGGAAACCAGGGATCGAGAATTTGGGAATTCCGTGATTGAGAGTTCGGACTCTCGTGATGATAAACCCGATGAACGGACGAAAATTCTTTCGGAGAATCTCTGGGTCTGTAACGACCGTCCGATATGAGGAAGAGATGTTGGATTTAAGTTGGGGCATGAAATACAAATAGGCACTGCATTTATTTGATCTGTGATCATGACCCGCGATCACATGGGAACGAAGAGAGAGAGAAAGAGCTAGCTTGCGCTAGGCCTCCATCGGTAATTCGGGGTTTCTGATTCTGCAGAAATCAACGGAAAAGTTGATTGAGGTAGCGGGTATGATTGAGGAAAAAATCGACGTTCTGGGAGATGGGAGGTGAGAAGAGGTGAACACCTTCGAAACCCGAAATCCTGAAACAATCTACACTGTAGATCGTGGGAGAAGAACTTGACCGTTGGATCAAGTAAGTTAGTAGATAGTGAATTCATGATTTTTGCAAATGGAAGTTCAAGATGTGTGGATGCACGAACTTCCGACACCTGAAACCCCAAAATTCCGAAAGGATCTATGCCGTAGATCTGAGAAATATCTGACCATTGGATGTTTCTAGGAATGGATGTGGACACATGGAGATGTACCATGTGCCAGTGGGTCGAGAAGAGAAGAGAGAGAGGTGGGACCCGATGTCGTCGTTAAAAAGCGACGTGGGGCCTCATGAACGTACCACATGCCATGGTGGTGAAGGGCGACAGTTGTGCTGTGGGCCCGGAGAATAAAGTAATTCGTGATTTTGGGGACTCGCGAGATAAGGGCATGCGAGCTTGATATTGAAACTCGCGAAGTAGCGAGAACGAGAGGAGAAAAGTCAACATCGCTTCTCGGGGTTTCATGAAAGGGAGGCACCAGGGTTGGATGCCACAGCTCACGAAGGCGCGGGTAACGAAGAGTGATAGCACTTATTCCTAGAATATGGTCATGCGTACCAGATGCTAGCGAGGAGGGAGCCATACCCGTGTCACATCTCGAGTATCGGTGGTTAGAGGAAATGAGTCGAGGGTCTTCAAATCACGAACTCGCGAGATCATGAGTTGCAAAAAGGGTGACAATTGTTACGAATATTTAACTGTTGGATCTTCGTGGACTGAAACTCGAAGTCCCGAAATCTCCGAAGACAGAATAATCGTAGCGGATTTTAAGGATGACAACTATGTTGTGGGCCCGGGGAATAAGGAAACTGAATTTTCAGAATTCGGGAATTGAAATGATAAAAGGTTGGGAGTCACTGCAAATGAACTCCCTGGTGCCGAAAACCCGAAGTCCCGGGTACCGAAAACCCGAAGGCCAAAAATCCTGAAATGTCGAAAACAAAAGTTTCGAAAACCCGAAAATTGTAGAGCCGAGCAAAGCTCGAAAAAGTCGTGAAATTGAAACATTTTCTTAACATTGATTGTTATGAAAGATGAGGAATTGTCAAGAAACAAAGGCTTGACAAATTATAATCGTCTGCGCATTTGTATTGCAGAAGGTTGATGAGTGACATAACTGATTTGAATTGCAACAAAGTGCAAAGAAATGGAAGAGACACATAATTCTTCCAGTTCAGAAAACAAAGATCAGAAGAGATAGCATGGAACTTGGTATGAAGAGTGTGCATATCCAGCGCAAGGAGTGCTTATAGAGGGAACTTGTTTTAAGTTCAAAAGACTCCAGGAGACGAGCGTAGAGGGTTCCAGGAGGACACCAGAAAGTCTTTTGGAAAACACTGAAGGGTCAAGTCCCTTTGAGACTGATTAAGTTAAAATCTCTGAGAGAAACAGAGCAAGTTCACACGCCGAGCGCAAGTGCGCGGTAAGGTGAAGTCAAAATTTCACTAACCGAAGCTCGGAAGGGAAAACACCATCGAAGCCTTCGAATTATTTGAAATCCTTCAAGTTAGGGAGGAATTCAATTCTATAAGAATTGATGCCAAGATATTTGGAAAGAAGTCATTTAGAATTTGAACGAACGGTCAGAATTCTTCGTGGAGAACTCGCGAAATCGCGGGGAACCATAAGATAGCAAGAAGTTGGAAGGTGGTTAGTGGATGGAGAAACTCGCCACTCTAGGATCCAGAATAAAGTGGGTCATTGATCGTGGTTGGTTTGAACCGTTGGATCATTTCATAAATTTAGGGATCGTGAAATTTGAGCGCAGGCCAAATTCTTGGTCACTCCAAGTCCCGAATCGCGAAAAGAGATTAACAAGGATAGAATTAGATGGTGGAGTGCTTCCAGGAAGAAGTGCCAAAAACCCGTGAGCCGTCGGATCTAGCCAAATGCGAGAAATATAACGCTAAGATTTATTCAGTACTCAAAGTCTCACGGGAGGTATTGAACCTTCGATCTCAGGGAAGATCGAACCGTTGATTCCTTTCATCGGGAATTCGGAGAATCGAAAGTTGGGAGAACAGAGGAAGTTGTTCTCAAGAATCCTGAAACGCAAACTTACGATTCACGAGGAAATATCTAGACCATTGAATCACGGTGAGTGTCAGCCGTTGATCTGACACACTTGAATTTCATGAAGATGGAAGTTGAAAGAGGGAAGACAACTTCTTTCTAATTTCGCGAACCGTGAAGTCCCGATTCACGAGAAAAAGGATCCACACTGTTGGATTACGAGGATCTTTGAGTTGTTGGATCTGACTCACGTAGATTTCGTAAAATTAGAGACAGGAAGAAAAGTAGGGGAAATTGTTTTTCGAAACCCCGAAATGTGAATTGTCAATTCACGAGGAATTGACCGGGACCGTCGAACCTGAAAAGTTGTGGACCTTTGATCTAAGGCAACAGGGGTTTGGGAGTTCGGACCTCGGGAGAAAGGAGGAGAGATAATCCTCAAATTTCACTAGAGGTCACACCGGTGGAAGTTAAAGGAAGAGCTAGGACGCGCTAGACTCTTGTTTTAGGGGATAGAGAGAGTCGAGGGTGACTCATATCGAAACACCCGATACGCGAAATCCTAAAACACCTTTTGGATAGGCGCGTGGTCATAGCCAGTGGCCATGTAGGAGAAACTTGTGGGAATCCTGGAAGACTTGAATGCTTCTGGGCTCTGTAAGAAAAAGGGTCATAGGGAGAAAGAAGTTGTTGCAATTTGTGGCAGTAAGTATGTTATGGCTTGATTGGCCAGCTCAAGGAAAGAATGCTTGCATGTCGCAGGTGTTGTTGGTAATTTTTCTACCTCATGAAGGAAGCAACGAATGATTTTCTACCTATCGGGGTACCACCCCATCGATCTGACCCCCGGTGCATCGCTTCCCAATGGACTAGTATATCGTCACTCTATGTTATAGAATGAGGAGATCAAGTGATAGATCCAAGAAATTCTTCACAAGGGGCACATCCATCCTATCTCATCACCTTGCGGGAGACCAATTGTGTTGGTACAGAAGAAATATGGAACCTAGCGACTCTGCATTAATTACCGGGCCCTGAATAAAATCACAGTCAGAAACCGATACCTAATTCCCTGAATCGATGACCTCCTTGATCAACTCATAGGGGCCAAATACTTTAGCAAGATTCATCTCAAGTCTGGCTACCACCAGGTCCCAATAGAACCAACAAATGTATGGAAGACCACCTTCAAGTCAAAATAAGGCTTTTTTGAATGGTTGGTCATGCCCTTTGCTTTGACAAATGCTCCATCCACTTTGATGAGGTTGATGGACGATATGTTGTGACCATTCACCAATAATTTTGTAGTGGTGTATCTAGATGACATTCTCATTTACAGTATGTCTTGGGCAGAACACTTGCAGCATATTTAGCAAGTTCTACACACTTTGTGGCAACACAAGCTATATGCCAACTTGGGAAAATGCTCCTTCAGCATGGACAGGGTCTATTACCTAGGCTACATCATTAATCACCATGGAATACATGTGGATCTAGCCAATATCCAAGTCATATGTGACTGGCCAGCCCCAACCACACTCACTGAGGTTCTGAGCTTCTTAGGCCTTCCCAATTTCTACCGTAGGTTCGTGTTGGGATTCTCCCATATTACATGGGCTCTCAGCCAAATAACCAGGGGTGGTGGTCAGGAAAAATTTGCATTGGGTCGGTCCCAACAACAAGCGTTCGATGAATTGAAGTAGCACTTGTGCTCATCCCTAGTACATTCACTACCAGACCTGTAGCAGCCCCTTGAGATTGAGATAGATGCTTCAGACTATGTTGTGGGCATTGTTCTCACTCAGTATAGCCACCCCATGGCCTATCATAGTGAGACACTATCATATGTTGTACGTAAGTACACTACTTACGAAAAATAAATGTACTCCATTGTGAAAGCCTATCGCCAGTGGAGACATTAAATTCTTGGGAAGGAGATAGTCATCCACACTGATCATAAGCCACTGCAGTTCATGCCACTTACATCAATTCCACCTCAACGTCAAGTATAAAACAGGAAGCACCAACCACGTCGTTGATTGCCTCAGTAGACCCTCAGTCGTGGAACTCACCATAGTGCTAGACTTTTGTGGCCATGAGACCTCTGGATGGCCCCAACTCTATGAGACAAACCTGGACTTCGCCACCACCTACCAAAGGTTGGGTGAAAATGTCATTGTCGATAATTTCCATCTTCGGTATGGGTTGTTGTGTCTCCTGGGCCATATCTACGTTCCACCAAGCGAGCGAGAAAATATGATCTGGGAATCCCACTACAGTCAGGTGGGAGGACACTTCGACATCGAAAAGATAGTGGATATGCTATAGAAACATTTATACTGGTTGAAACATTGACAAGAGGTCAGCAAGTATATCAGGTCCTGCACTACTTGCACTATTGCCAAACTGACCACTAAGAAACAAGGTCGGTACACCCCTCTTCCTACTCCTGACAAGTCATGGGAATGCATCTCAATGGACTACATGTCGGGCCTCCCGTCCACCAAATGGGGAAATGACTGTGTTTTTGTGGTTGTTGATCGCTTTTCTAAGATGGTGATTATGGATTCCTGCAAGAAGAGCATCACAGCATAAGCCACTGCCAAGATCTTCTTTGAACGAGTCTGGGTACATTTTGGAATCTCACAAAACATTGTCTCAGATCAGGACAGTCGATTTTCAGCACATTCTGGTCAAGCCTCTGGTCACTGTTGGCCACCAAGCTCACCAAATCCACGGCCTTCCACCCTTAGACAGATGGCCAAACCGAGGTTGTAAATTGAATGATCGTGCATATCATGTACATGTATAATTCCAAGCACCCATGAACATGGGATGAGAGTCCTCCTTATGTCCATCATAGCTACAATTGACCCTTGCATAGCTCAACCAGCCATATCCCCTTTCAGGTGGGGTTTGGATTCCAACCATTAGGTCCCATAGATGTTGCACTTACCCTTGCAGTCACCTCAACTGAATCATCTCCTTCTCCAACTGAATATAACAAAGACACTCGGTTTATTGATCGGATCCATCACATCCGCCAACAGGTTCAGGATATCCTACAGAAGTCCAATGGAAACTACAAGTAGTGCCATGATCAACATCAGGTGCCACATAAGTTTCAGGTAGGAAACAAAGTTTGGTTGCACTTGCAAAAAGAATGTCTCACAGGACCCCATCAGAATATTCGCCCACTCCATTGTGGGTTATACACCATCACCAAGGTTGTGGGGGATAATGATTTTGAGCTCAACATTCCTCTTTTCCTTGTACTGCACCCAGTGTTCAACATGGACCTCCTTCGGCCTTATTTCCCACCATTATTGGACACCTCAGACATAGCAAAACAAATGACACCAATAGAGATCAACCCCGACTACATACAGCAGGCATATAGTGATAATATCGTGGACACACAGATCAAGGGCACTCAACAACAAAGGATCCAGCTTTATCAAGTCGTCAAAGTAGGGCAGCTCCTGCACCAAGGCAAGTGGCTCACCTGGGGCCAAATTCAGTAGAAATTTCCTCATCTTATGGGGGAACTCAACGCAATGGATACCATTTCTTCCTAAGGAGGGAGGATTGATCCAGGTGGATATCGATGGCCAACCACCTTTTCCAATTGTCTCAAAACAACTCTCTGGCAATTTTGGTAATTTACTATTTTTAGCAGTTTTTCGAGTCCTAAACTTTCAGAGCCGTTTTGAGGCCCTAAACAACGTTTTTTTGGGTATATTGCGGTTGGAATTTTTCATCATGAATTTTTCATCATGAATTTTTCATCAACAGTTGTAATCCTCAAATAGATCTTTCCAATGGGCTATCGTGCGCCTAAAACAGAGATCGTATGCAAAAGTTACAACCCCAACAAGTTGATGTACTGACTTACCCAAACGGGGCCCACATGACTTTTGGTGCTTCATCTCCTAGGGTTAGGTTTTTGGATGTCTAGGGTTTTTGACACTTCTGTTTATTGTAAAAAGTTTTTCAGAGCCTCATTGTAATCTTGTTCTTGGGAATGAGCACATTCGTCACATCTCTTCTCATAGATAATCCGCCACCATTCCAACAAGCTTGTTTTCTACTGCATTTTACAGTTTCATCTTATTTCGTTGTTGAATAGAAAATAATTTTTATTGTATCTTTGTTATTCTGTATTAAGCATCTATTAATAATCTGTAGTCATTGTGTTCTACTCATAAAATCTAGATCACTTGAAGAGCAGGTTGATGTTCCAATCTTTTTCTTGTTAGATGACATTGCAGATGTTGTTGATTTGCATATATATGATGAATATGATGATGATTATGATTTTGACTTCCTAGAACAACTAGTTCCATGTTCTCTATCAGAAAATGTTCCTTTCAGCAGTGTAATGAGAGCAATCATCCTACATATCATAGTTACAAAGAAGAAAGTATTGAATTAGTTGAAAGAAATTCTTTACCTTTATGTTTTTATTCATTTAAATGGTTGAAAGAAAATTTTAAGATCATCATTGAAGCAAAGGAATGTGTGCTAATGCCAAATCACATTGATTCACTGGAACAAATTGACAAGAAATTGTAGCAATCTTCTCATGTGTTTGATGACCCTGTTACTTGTTATGTATAAGGTCTTTTCAGTTCAAAATTGCATCCATTGGTCGAAAATGAATTTGAAAATGAGTATGCTCAGCAATCCAAAGAAATTGAAAAATGTGCATATGACAGTAGTGAAAAAAATGAAGAAGGTTTTGAATCAGGTGAAAGAACCTTTCCATTGTGTTTTTCTTCTTTCAAATTGTTGAATAAAAATGTTTATAATGTTTCAAATAAGAAATCCTCCAAGCATGATGTTGAATGTGAAGAAAGCAGTGGACTTGCAAATGAAAACTATCTTCCATTATGTTTTTATTCCATTGAATTGTTGAAAGTAAATCATGAGATAACAGAGGAAGAAGGGAATTTTGACTGCATTCATAGTGACACTATTTTTCATGAGAAAATTGTTATCAGTGAGGAAGACCAACAAACTTCTCATGCATTTAATGATCTTTTTGTTGGTTACATTGAATTTTATTTCAGTTTAGATTTGCAGCATGTGCTCAACTACCAGCTTGGAAATAAAGATGGCGGTCAATCAACGTCAGTGTTAGATATGGATTGCTTTCCACCAGGGGTTTCATTTCAGCCATACTTGTCTTTTGATTCAAAAGATTATCATTTTTAGCAGTCTCAGCAGATTTTTCAACCTCTTGGTGCCAATCAACAGGTTAAATCGCATGAAGTTATGATGACTTATCTACCAAATGGACCACATTGTGGCAAGAAAGAGACGAAGCAGGGACAGAGTTCACAAATATCTTCCATACCTTACGTACCAATATAGGTATCAAATATTCAAAGTGGCATCTAGTGCTCAAGTATCACGGTGATCTGCATAGATACATCCAAATAGAAATGGAATTTCTAGAGGTCTCATCCTTGGGTGAAGACTACCAATATGCCGTCAAAATCGAGCAGAAGCTCAAACAAAAGACGCAGAAATTTGAGCCTTGGAACCCCACACAGAAAAATCTAGGAAAGGGCATCCCCAACCCATAGAAAAAAGGACATATCAAAGATGGATAGTATTAGGACAACCAGTCCAAGCTGCAAGAAAATAAGGACACCGGAAACACAAAGAAATATACCGGGAAGTGGTGTGACTTCCATAAGATCCCTTGGCATAACACTATTGACTATTTCTCAAATAATTTGCTCATGCCCAAAGTGAAAGCCTATGAATCATATGTAGGTTCTGACTCTAATTCGAAACTAGAAAGGGGAAGACGGATCATTGACGCAGAACCCAGTGCCATCATTGCTACCACCAAGCTCCAGCCTGATGAACCTGATGAGCCAGAAGAAGGAGAGTGCATATTCCATTCACATAGGTGGGTAAAAGGCACCCCATTACACTTCATCATTGATAGCGGTAGACAAAAGAACCTCATCTTAGCAAATATTTTTAAGTGGCTAGCCCTGCCGACAACGCCCCACCCACAACCTTACACCATTGGATGGCTCTGCCAAGAAAACTATCTCCACGTTAGCCAACATTGTCAATTGTTGTACAAGATCAAGCCCTTCAAAGATGAGGTATTCTGTGATGTTTCTACTCTCGAAGTTTGTGATGTTCTTTTGGGCCAACCTTATTTATGGAAACATCATGATGTATATGAGTCTAGGCCTTCTAGTGTTATTATTACTTTGAACATGAAATTGTACAGGATACCCGAGGCAGTCCCACCTAGTGTTATTTCCTTTATCTCTACCAAACAATGCAGAAAGGTCTTCTCTCAGATGGGGAAGTTTGTCTTCTTCGTGATTTTCTCTCAGAATGAGAGAAATATCACAACCACATCCAGGGTCTCAGTGTCTGACCTCTCCACACAACAGAACCAAGTAGATAAGGTCATCGAAGAATACTCAGATATCTTCTCCTCACCTACAGGGGTACCTCTGCACTATCAGGTCAACCATCCCATCGATCTGACCCTCGGTGCACCATTGCCCAATGGGCCAATATATCGCCGCTTTATGTTATAGAATGAGGATATCAAGTGATAGATCTAAGAACTTCTTCACAAGGGGCACATTCATCCTAGCTCATCACCTTGTGGGAGCCCAATCATGTTGATACAGAAGAAAGATGGAATGTGGTGACTTTGCATTGATTACCAGGCTCTGAATAAAATCACAGTCAGAAATCGGTACCTAATTCCCCGAATCGATGACCTCCTTTATCAACTCATGGGGGCCAAATACTTCAGCAAGATTAATCTGAAGTCTGGCTACCACCAGGTCCCAATAGAATAGAAAGATGTATGGAAGATCACCTTCAAGTCAAAATAAAGCCTTTTTGAATGGTTCGTCATGCCCTTTGGTTTGACAAATGCTCCATCCACTTTCATGAGGTTGATGGACGATATACTACGACCATTCACCAATACTTTTGTAGTGGTGTATCTTGATGACATTCTCATTTACAGCAAGTCTTGGGAAGAACACTTGAGGCATATTCAGCAAGTTATGCACACCCTGCGGCAGCATAAGCTATACGCCAACTTGGAAAAATGCTCCTTCGGCATGGACAGTGTCCATTACCTAGGCTACATCATTGATGAGCATGGCGTACATGTGAATCTAGCCAAGATCAAATTCATTTGTGACTGGCCAGCCCCAACCAGACTCACTGAGGTTCAGAGCTTCTTAGGCCTTGCCAATTTCTACCGCAGGTTCATGTTGGGATTCTCCCATATTGCATGGGCCCTCAGCCAAATAACCAGGTGTGGTGGTCAAGAAAATTTTGTGTGGGGCCAATCCCAACAACAAGCGTTCGATGATTTGAAGTAGCGCTTATGCTCAGCCTTAGTACTTTCACTACTAGACCTGTAGCATCCATTTGAGATCGAGACAGATGCTTCAGACTATGTTGTGGGAATTTTTCTCACTCAACACAGCCACCTTGTGGCCTATCATAGTGAGACACTATCAGATGTTGTACGTAAGTACCCTACTTACGAAAATGAAATGTATTCCATTTTGCAAGCCTGTCATCAGTGGAGACATTACATTCTTGGAAAGAGATAGTCATCCACACTGATCATAAGCCACTACAGTTCATGAAAACACAAGTCAAATTACAGAATGGCCACCATAAAAAGTGGTCCACCTACTTACAACAATTCCACCTCAACGTCAAGTATAAAATAGGAAGCACCAACCACATCATTGATTGCCTCAGTAGAACATCAGTCGTGGCACTCACCACGGTGCTAGACTCTTGTGGCCATGAGACCTTTGGATGGCCCCAACTCTATGAGACATACCTCGACTTCTCCACCACCTACCAAAGGTTGGGTGCAAATGCAGTTGTCGATAATTTCCATATTCAAGATAGGTTGTTGTGTCACATGGGTCATATCTGCGTTCCATCAAGTGAGTAAGCAAAGTCGATCTGGGAATCCCACTACATTCAGGTGGGAGGACACTTCGACATTGAAGAGACAGTGGAGATGCTACAAAAACATTTATACTGGCCGGAACTTCAACAAGAGGTCATCAAGTATATAAGGTCCTGCACTGCCTGCACTATTGCCAAACCGACCACTAAGAAATAAGGCCTATACACCCATCTTCCTACTCCTGACAGGTCATGGGAATCCACCTCAATGGACTACAAGTCGGGCATCCAGTCCACCAAGAAGGGAAATGACTGTGTTTTTGTGGTTGTTGATCGCTTTTCTAAGATGGCGATTATGGTTTCCTGTAAGAAGAGCATCAAAGCATAAGCCACTGACAAGCTCTTCTTTGAACGAGTCTGGGTACATTTTGGAATCTCACAAACCATTGTCTCAGATCAGGACAGTCGATTTCTCAGCACATTCTGGTCGAGTCTCTGGTCACTGTTGGACACCAAGCTCACCAAATCCACGACCTTCCACCCCCAGACAGATGGCCAAACCGAGCTTGTAAATCGAATGATCGTGCATATCCTGTACATGCATAATTCCAAGAACCCTCGCACATGGGATGAGAGTCTTCCCTATGTCCATTATAGCTACAATCAACCCCTACATAGCTCAACTGACCACAACCCCTTTCAGGTGGGGTTGGGATTCCAACCATTGGGTCCCATAGATGTTGCACTTCCCCTTGCGGTCACCATAGCCGAATCATCTCCTGCTCCAACTGAAGCTGACAAAGCCACCCAATTCATTGATCGGATCCATCACATATGCCAACAGGTTTAGTATATCCTACAGAAGTCCAATGGCAAGTACAAGTAGTTCCATGATCAACATCGGGTACCACATAAGTTTCAGATGGGCGACAAAGTTTGGTTGCACTTGCTGAAAGAACGCCTTACAGGACCCCATCAGAAGCTTTGCCCACTCCATTATGGGTTTTACACCATCACCAAGGTTGTGGGGGATAATGATTTTGAGCTCAACATTCCTCCTTTCCTTGGACTGCACCTAGTGTTCAACGTGGACCTCCTTCGACCTTATTTCCCACCATTATTGGACACCTCAGACATAGCAAAACAACTAAAACCAATAGATATCAACCATGACTGCATACAACAGGCATCTAGTGATCATATTGTGGACACACATATCAAGGTCACTCGACAGCAAAGGATCCAACTTTATCGAGTTGTCAAAGCAGGGCAGCTCCTGCACCAAGGCAAGTGGCTCACCCGGGGCCAAATTCAGTAGAAATTTCCTCATCTTATGGGGGAACTCAATGTAATGGAGACAATTGCTTCCTAAAGAGGGAGGATTTATCCATGTGGATATCGATGGCCAACCACCTTTTCCATCTGTCTCAAAACAACTTTCTAACAATTTTGGTAATTTACTATTTTTAGCAGTTTGTCGAGTCCTAAACTTTCGGAACCGTTTTGAGGCCCTAAACGACGTTTTTTTGGGTATATTTTGGTTTGAAAACTTCATCATGAAATTTTCATTAATAGTTGTAGTCCTCAGATAGATCTTTCTAACGAGCTATCGTGCGCCTAAAACGGATATCATATCCAAAAGTTACGACCCCAAGAAGTTGATGTACTGAATTACCCAAACGGGGCCCACGTGACTTTTGGTGCTTCATCTCCTAGGGTTAGGTTTTTGGATGTCTAGGATTTTTGACACTCCTGTTTATTGTAAAAAGGTTTTCAAAGCCTCATTGTAATATTTTTCTTGTGAATGAGCACATTCTTCACATCTCTTCTCAGAGATAAGCCACCACCATTCCAGCAAGCTTGTTTTCTGCTGCATTTTACAGTTTCATCATATTTCCTTGTTGAATAGAAAATAATTTTTATTGTATCTCTGTTATTCTGTGTTAAGAATCTATTAATAATATGTAGTCATTTCATTCTGCTCATAAAATCTAGATCAGTTGAAGAGCAGGTTGATGTTCCAAGCTTTTTCTTGTTAGATGACATTGCAAATGTTGTTGATTTGCATATATATGATGAATATGAGGATGATTATGATTTTGACTTCCTAGAACAACCAGTTGCATGTTCTCTATCAGAAAATGTTCCTTTTCAGCAGTGTAATGAGAGCAATCAGCCTACATATCACAATTACAAAGAAGAAAGTATTGAATCAGCTGAAGGAAATTCTTTACCTTTATGTTTTTCTTCATTTAAATTGTTGAAAGAAAATTTTAAGATCATCACTGAAGAAAAGGAATGTGTGTTGATGTCAAATCACATTGATTCACTGGAACAAATTGACAAGAAATTGTAGCAATCTTCTCATGTGTTTGATGACCCTATTATGTGTTATGTATAAGGTCTTGTCAGTTCAAAATTGTAGCCATTGGTCAAAAATGAATCTGAAAATGAGTATGCTCAGCAATCCAAAGAAATTGAAAAATGTGCATATGACAACAGTGAAGAAAATGAAGAAGGTTTTGAATCAGGTGAAAGAATATTTCCATTGTGTTTTGCTTCTTTCAAATTGTTGAAGAAAAATGTTTATAATGTTTCAAATCAGAAATCCTCCAAGTATGATGTTGAATATGAAGAAAGCAGTGGACTTGCAAATGAAAACTATCTTCCATTATGTTTTTATTCCTTTGAATTGTTGAAAGTAAATCATGAGATAACAAAGGAAGCAAGGAATTTTGACTGCATTCATAGTGACACTATTTTACATGAGAAAATTGTTATCAGTGAGGAATACCAACAAACTTATCATGCATTTAATGATTGTTTTTCTAGTTTCATGGAAGGTTATTTCAGTTCAGATTTGCAGCATGTGCTCAACTACCAGGTTGGAAATAAAGATGATGGTCAATCAATGTCAATGTTAGATATGGATTGCTTTCCACCAGTGGTTTCATTTTAGCCATCATTGTCTTTTGATTTATAAGATTATCATTTTCAACAGTCTCGGTAGATTTTTCATCCTCTTGGTGGCAATCAACAGTTTAAATCGCATGAAAACAAGAATGCGGTAGAAGGGGTGAAACATGATTGTTTTTTTGTGCATGTTCTACAGGATCCATTTGCAGTTTTTTTGGAGGCAGTAAACAGTCCCAATGTTTTTAATTTTTTGAGATTTGAATTTATAGGTAAATTCTTGAATGAATTATCAGTAAACAGGCTTTGGAGCAAGCATGTTTAAAGAAAACAAACAGTAGATAAAATGCTTGCATGGTTTCATTGGCATTATGATTTCACTTGATTGGAAATTCATTTTAGCAATTAGGGTAGGTAGGTGTGAATATTCTTATTGGTCAAGAATTTTTTAGTAGTGTGTATAGTTAGATTTTAGTGGTGTATTCAGCGTTCAGTCTCCAGTTGAGAATAGTGTGCAGACTTTGATTTTCAGCGAATACTGGTGATAGGTTGGAGCAAGGTACACACACATGTTTTGGGAGAAACCCAATGGATTAGGCACCATATCTACGAGTTCTTTTCTACCTCACTGGGAGGATAGAATCCCCATTGGAGACAATGTTATCACATGCTAATTTGTATTAATTTTTCCAAAGCATCTTGTCCTTGTGCTATCTTTCCACTCATATTTTAAAACTTTTTCACCAACTCTGTCAAGCTTCCATCACCTAAATCCTTCACTCAACTGATCATCCAAAATATTCATGTCCTCCATGAGTCAAAAATTGGCAAATATCCCAAACATATATCTAGCCTTAATGATTATCTAAATCCCTCAGTTCCATCACTTCATTCATTTTTACCCTTATTATCATATTCTCGTTGAAAATTAAAAATATTCCTTTTATTAAACTTAAGAACCCTTATCCTACCCACAAATTCATGTGATAAGCCTCATATGCCCAAAGTCCTTAGAAAATGGAAAAAGGGTTTATTATTATTAATATATTAAAATATTAAAATATTAATATTAATATTTAATCCAATATTTAATTCATGACCTCGCATCAAATCATGGGCACGAATATCAATTTTTAATATTGAAAAGTCAAAGGGTGGATGGAGGACGCACATACATTTTGGGGGTTGAAAGTAAATGGAGGTTAATTATTTGAAGGTGGGTAGAAATTTATCCTATGGTTTTTGGTCATGGAGACGTGTTCTTACGTGATGCATTTCGGGGGTAAAAGTGGTGTGGGTTAAAACCACTCCTCCCAAGCCTAAAATACTATGGAAAACAATTAATATATGATTTTTTTTCATAAATGTGTGGCATATGATGATAGTTTTCTAGGAATGCATTTCAAAACAAATCATGGAGTTCCCAATGCAATAAAAAAAAATCTTCCTCACAGTGAAAATGTTTTAGAGAGGTAAAATTTAAATTTTACAGAGCAAAGAGATTAATGTTTATTGCCATGGAAAAGAATTAAATGGGAAGCTGCACGTGAAATGAATATTTGGATAATTGTTTATCCAAATGTTTTACAGAAGTAAAAGAAGAGGATTAAAAATATTTTACCAAAGATGGTAACCAAGACATGGTTTTCAAAACCATGGGAAACAAACCAGTAAATAGTTTTCATAGTGAAATGGTAAATATTTATTGAGAAAAACAAGACATGGTTTTCAAAACCACGGGAAGCAAGCAATAAATGGTTTTTCAAAACCACGGGCATGAATTAAAATATGGAAATTTAATTCTATAGGATAAAAAATATTTGGGAATTATTTTTATTCAATTATATTATTCCCAAATATTTCAGGAGAATATGGATAAATGAAATTAGATTTGAAAGAGTACAACTGACATTTCAAAGAGAATGTGGTAGAGGAAGGAGTTGAAGCGTTAGAGGAGTTATAATCTAAATTACCAAACATTTTCTTTCTCATTAGTGTAATCAATTTCATACTGAAACTGTCATTTGTAATTATTGTAATCATTTTTAGAAGTTGAAATGTTTCATTTCAGTTATTGTAATTGGTTGCACACTGAAGGAACTCAAATTGTATAAGTATTAGAAGTTCCAAATGTATTGTGTTTGGAAGAAGTGCAAGGGCACCTTTTTTTTTTAGTAGTTCGGAACTCAATTGTAATTTTCTAGAGCTGAATTGAATACATATGCAAAAGCTTTTGAAGTCTCTATGAAAAGATTCTAATGGTGGTGATATGAGTTTTTTCTTATCTCCTTGTATGTATTTCTTGTGTTGTTTAATTTCATTTACATTGTCTTCCATTTAAATTTGATATAAAATCCCATAATTCATCTTGTGATGCTCTTGGCTTAAGCAATTTAAACTGTGTTAAATTCTTCATAACTAATTGAGGATTCATTTCATTAATGCTCTGATGCAGTTACTTGTTTTATTTTTCTTCTTACACTCTGCAAAATACAATTTATAACTCAAATTCATTGTCTCACTTAGCCTTTATCCTATGGAGAGTTCTACTGTCCAGTCAGTGTTTTCATTCATTTTCATAATTTTGACTCCATGGCCCTTAGTGTCCCTCATCTTCCTTGCCAGAAAATTTATAAAAAAACCCCCAAAAAACAAACCTAGCCATTCATTGACAAAGACACACTAAGTAACACGAGAGAGCCCTCTCTAAGATGAGACGGCTAGTACCCAAATCTAAAGTTGGTTTGTAGGTTACCTCTGTTGTTTTTTTATCAGCTGAACAATTTTACAGAGTGTTAACACTTTGCTTTTACATTTTTGCTTCCAAGCTATACTACACCTTTTCCAAGTATTTTGGCAGATGGGTCATCTTCAAATGCAACATTTCCACCCTTTATCTTCAAGCTGATGAATTTGTCTTAATCCTCGGTCATGTGTGAAGAACGACCATTGTCTATGTACCATTCATCTTCTTCTTTACATTCTTCAGCGGTCAATTCTATTCGAAAATATTCATTGTTTGGAATCGCTTTCCTTCTCCATATTGTGGTTGGCATAGGGACATTTTTCATAGGAGCATATTCATTCATATATATGTAATCTCATGCTTTGTGACCAATATAATTACATTTGTAGCATACAATATTTGTGTCAATCAATGGGGAAAATGAATTATAACTTATGTTGACAAATCCACGATTATTCCCATGTATTATATTTACACCATTCATAGTTCTTGCATAGTTGTTCCTTTCATTGATTCTCCAATTAATTGCCTTATGTCCAAAAATTTTACAAGTATAACAATGACCAAGAAAGAAATTTTGATACCTGGGAGTAAGTGAACATCTTTGTGATGTAGTCCATCTGGGTTCATGATCTACTCTTCTGTAGTTTCCTTCATACTGATTTAATTTTATTTGATTCCTTAAGCTACGAGGTCTTCTTGGATATTCATCTCTTTTGTAATCATTCCTTCTTTCCGGTATCCTGGTATACTTCTCATCAACTATCTATGTAGATATTTCTTCAACCTTCTTGTTGGTATTTTCATCTTCTTTGTATGAAGTTTCACCCATGCATCCAAGATGTGTTAAGTCTTTTGGCACTTGAGAGTTTCTTAAGATCTTCCTCAATGAGACAACTTATTGTTCAAGTTTCTCACAATCTTCTTATTTATTCATTATTTGGACATTCCTTACTTCTCCTATTCTTCTTGCTTCTTTGATTAGAGTTTTCAAGGAAATAGTTTCTTCTCTTAGTTTCTCAAAGTCTTATAATTGTTTCTTCAAGATTTCAATTGTCTTTTCACAACTACCCAATTCACTTCTTAGTTTTCTATGCATGTTTTTGAGCTTGTTATTTTCAATCTCAACATGATTCAATTTTTTAAGATTCTCATCTTCTTGTTGAATCATTTTTTCTTCATGATTTATTCTTTTTCATTGGACTTTTCTTATTCAGTATCATCTCTTTCAATAATTGGATAAGGACATTCAAATTCAACATTTCCTACTCCTTCACAATTAAATAAAAAGAACTCACCTCTATTTGCTTCTTTGAAATCTGAGATATTGTAATTTGATTCAACTTCTTCTTCTTTTGCTACTTCTTCCCTTGCATAAATTTATTGTAGCTTGTCCCAAAGATATTTTGTTGATGCACATGATCCCACCTTGGATTTCATTGAATATGTCAATCCATCCAGGATGGTATCTATTGCCAATTTGTTGTTCCTTATTGCTTCCTTTTGAGATGCAGTCTTTGGTTTCTTCAAAGCATTGTATCCTGAAGAAATTGAGAACGAAACATCTGCCCCAAGATCTTTCAAGTAAGTGTCCATTCTATTACTCCAGCATTCAAAATTGCTTCCATAAAATGGTGGAATCCCATTTGGAATGTTGTCTTCCATTTTTTCTTAGGATCTTCCTTCCAGTGGTTAAATTGTATTGAAGGTAACCTGCTCTGATACCAATTGTTGATACTGAGAGGGGGGTGAATTAGTATCAAGTACAATTTAAAAAAAAAATCAACTTATACTTCAACCAGATTACATATTCAATTATATCCAATGAGAAATGAACACTAGTAGAAGAGTTACACCAATACACAACAATACACCATGCACAATATATAATAAATAATCAATAGTTATTTTTCAAGGGATGTAATGACTTCCAAGGGAATCTACAACTTCCAAATATAAAGGGAGGGATAAACCTCCAAAAGGAATATACAATCCTCCAATATCAAGAGAGGGTTGACCTCTCCATCCTTTCCCCTTCCTTCCACCCAAGAATATATGAGAGATAATAAAATTTTACATTAAATTATCACCATCAACCAACCATCACATAGAACCTGATAATGCTTCTTGAGACTTCTTCAATTTCTACAACTATTTACTCCTTGGAATACTATGATCCTGTATATAATATTACTCAATGTATTCTCTGAAAATCCTCCAAGTTTCACTCCTTGTTCATTAACAAACTTGTGTGTGTGTTTAAAATGAATGTATAATGATATGTATTTATACCCTTTATGTCACTTCCTTTTATGATATGGATTTTATGAGTGGAAATAAATGAATACAGATTATTAACAGGTACTTAACACAAAATAACAAAGATACAATAAAATTGGTTTTCTATTCAATAAGGAAATAAGATGAAACTATAAAATGTAGTGGAAACAAGCTTGTTGGAATGGTGGCGGCTTATCCCTGAGAAGAGATGTGACAATTGCACTCATTCACAATAATATCATTACAATGAGGCTCTGAAGGCATTTTTTTACAATAAAAAGGAATGCCAAAAACCCTAGACATCCAAAAACCTAACCCTAGGAGATGAAGCAACAAAATTCATGTGGGCCCCGTTTGGGTAAGTTAGTACATTAACTTCCCAGGGTCGTAACTTTTCCATACGATCTCCATTTTAGGCGTATGATAGCCCGTTGGAAATGTATCATCGAGGATATTCATTTTGGGGGCTCAATCATTCCTTTGGATATCATTGAGAATATATATCCCAAAAAACCTTCATTTAGGCCCTCAAAATGGCCCTGGAAGTTAAAACTGCTAAAAATAGTAAATTGCCAAAATTGCCAGAAAACTATTTTGAGACAGTTGGAAAAGGTGGGTGGCCATAGATATCCACCTAGATCAATCCTCCCTCCTTAGGAAGCAATGGTATCCATTATGTTGAGGTCCCCCATCAGATGAGGAAATGTCTGCTAAATTTAGCCCCAGGTGAGCCACTTGCCTTGGTGCAGGAGCTGCCCTGCTTTGACGACTCGATAAAGCTAGATCCTTTGTTGTCGAGTGCCCTTGATATGTGTGTCCACAATATGATCATTGGATTCCTGTTGTATGTAGTTGGGGTTGAGATCTATTGGTTTCAGTTGTTCTGCTACTTCTAAGGTGTCTAATAATCGTGGGAAATAAGGGCACAAGAGATCCACATTGAACATTGGGTGCAGGCCAAGGAAGGGAGGAATGTTGAGCTGAAAAGCATTATCCCCCACAGCCTTGGTGATGGTGTAAAACCCATAATGGAGTGGGTGAAGATTTCGATGGGGTTCTGTAAGGCGTTATTTCTGCAAGTGCAACCAAACTTTGTCGTCCACCTGAAACTTATGTGGCACCCGATGTTGATCATGGCGTTGCTTGTACTTGTCATTGGACTTTTGTAGGATATCCTGAACCTATTGGTGGATGTGTTGGATCTGTTCAATGAATGTGGTGGCTTTTTTAGCTTTAGTTGGAGCAGGAGATGAGTCAGTTGAGGTGACCACAAGGGGAAGTGCAACATCTATGGGACTCAATGGTTGGAATCCCAACCCCACCTTAAAGGGGTTCTAGCTGGTTGAGATATGCAGGGCTCGGTTGTAGCTATGTTGGACATAGGGAAGGATCTCATCCCATGTGCAAGGGTGTTGTGAATTATACATGCGAAGGATATGCACAATCATTTAATTTACGACCTCGGTTTGTCCATCTGTCTGCGAGTGGAAGGCAGTGGATTTGGTGATCTTGGTGTCTAGCAGTGACCAAAGGCTCAACCAGAATGTGCTGAGAAATCGACTGTCCCAATCTAAGACATTGGTTTGTGTGATTCCAAAATATACCTAGACTCATTCAAAGAAGAGCTTGGCAGTGGTTTCTGTTGTGATGTTCTTCTTGCAGGCAACCAAAATCGCCATCTTAGAAAAGAGATCAACAACCAAAAAAAATAGTCGTTTCCCTGCTTAGTGGAGAGGAGGCCCAACATGTAGTCCATTGAGATGGATTCCCATGGCATGTCAGGAGTAGGAAGAGGGGTGTACAGGCCTTGTTTCTTAGTGTTTATTTTGGAAATCATGCAGGCAGTGCAGGACCTAATATACTTGTTGACCTCCTATCAAAGTTTCAACCAATAGAAATGTTTATGTAGCATCGCCATTGTCTTTCTAACATTGAAGTGTCCTGCCAACCGACTATAGTGGGATTCCCATATTAGCTTCGCTCGCTTGCTTGATGGAACACATATATGGCCTAGACGTCACAACAACCCATCCTGAAGATGGAAATTATCAGCAATTGTGTTTTCCCCCAACATTTGGTAGGTGGTGGCAAAGTTCGCACCTATATCATAGAGTTGGGTCCATCTAGAGGTCTCATGCCCACAAGAGTCTAGCACCGTGATGAGTGTCGCGACTGGCAGTATGTTGAGGAAATCAATGATGCAATTGGTGCTTCATGTCTTATACTTGATGTTGAGGTGGAATTGCTGCAAGTATGTGGACCACTTTTGATGGAGGTCATTATGCAATTTTCCTTGTGTCTACATGAATTGCAGTGGCTTATGATCAGTGTGGATGACTGTCTCCTTCCCAATAATGTAGTGTCTCCATTGGCGGTAAGCTTGCACAATGGAGTACATTTCTTTGTCGTAATTAGGGTACTTACAGAAAGCATCTGATAGTGTCTCACTATGATAGGCCATGAGGTGGTCGTGTTGAGTGAGAACGGTACCCATAGCATAGTCGAAAGCATCTATCTCGATATCAAAGGGATGTTGAAGTTCTGGGAGTGAAAGTACTAGGGATAAGCACAAGTGCTGCTTCAAATCATAGAACGCTTGTTGTTGCGACCGGCCCCATGCAAATTTTTCATTACCACCACCCCTGGTTATTTGGCTGAGGACCCATGCAATATGGGAGAATCCCAACATGAATCTGTGGTAGAAATTGGCAAGGCCCAAGAAGTTCTAGAGCTTAGTGAGTGTGGTTGGGGCTAGCTAGTCCCGAATGAATTGGATCTTGGCTAGATCCACATGTATGCCATGTTGATCAATGATGTAACCTAGGTAATTGACCCTCTCCATGCCGAAGGAGCATTTTTCCAAGTTGGCGTATAGCTTGTGTTGTCGCAGGGTGTGCAGAACCTGTTGAATATGCTACAAGTATTCGGCCCAAGTCTTGTTGTAAATGAAAATGTCATCCAAATACACCACTACAAAATTATTGGTGAATGGTCACAGGATATCATCCATCAACCTCATGAAAGTGGTTGACGCATTTGTCAAACCAAAGGGCATGACCAACCATTCAAAAAGGCCTTCCTTTGACTTGAAGGCAGTCTTCCATACATCTGGATGTTCTATCGGGACCTGGTGGTAGCCAGACTTCAAACCAATCTTACTGAAGTATTTTCCCCCAGTGATTTGATTAAGGAGGTCGTCGATTCAGGGAATCGGGTACCGATTTCTGACTGTGATTTTATACAGAGCCTAATAATCAATGCAAAGTTGTCAGGTTCCATCTTTCTTATGTATTAGCACGATTGGGCTCTCACAAGGTGATGAGTTGGGATGGATGTGCCCCTTGTGGAGTAGTTCTTGGATCTATCGCTTGATCTCCTCATTCTCTAACAGAGAGTAGCGATATATTGGTCCATTGGGAAGCAGTGCGTCAGGGATTAGATTGATGGGGTGCTTGACCTGGAAGTGCAGAGGTACCCCGATAGGTGAGGAGAAGATATCCAAGTTTTCTTCCACGACCTTATCTACTTGCTTCTGTTGTGTGGAGAGATCAGTCGCAAAGAACCTGGATGTGGTTGTGATCTTTCGGTTATTCTGAGAGTGAATCACGAAGAAGCTAAACTTCCCCATCTGAGAGATGAATTTCTTGCATTTCTTAGCAGAGATCAAGGAAATAGCACTAGGTGGGACTACCTCAGGTATCCTGTACAATTTCCTGTTCAAAGTAATAATAACACTACGAGGCCTAGACTCATATACAGTATGAAGTTTCCATTAATAAGGTTGTCCCAAAATAACATCACAAACTTCGAGAGGAGAAACATCACACAATACCTCATCTTTGAAGGGCTTGATGCCTTACGACATTCGACACTGTTGGCTAATGCGGAGATCGCTTCCTTGGCAGAGCCATCCAATGGTGTAGGGTTGTGGGTGCAATGTTGTCGATAGGGATAGCCGCTTGATGACCTCTACTGAGATGAGTTTCATCTAGCTACCACTATAAACGATGAAGTGAAATGGGGTGCCTTTTACCCACATATGTGAATGGAAGAGGCGCTCTCCTTCTTCTGGCTCATTTGGTTCACCAGGTTGGAGCTTGGTGGTAGCAACGGTGGCACTGGGTTCTACATCAATGATCCGTCTTCCCCTTTCTGGTTCCAGCTCAAAGTTAGAACCCACATCTGATTCATAGGCTTTCACTTTAGCCACCAACGACTTCTTTGAGAGGCAGTCAGTAGTGTTATTCCAAGGGCTCTTATGAAAGTCGCACCACTTCCTGGTATTTTTCTTTGTCTTTCTAGTGTCCTTATTTTCTTGCGGGCTGGACTGGTTGTCCTGATACTATCCATATTTTCTCTTTCCTTTGTTCTGTGGGTTGGGACCACCCTCTCCTAGCTTTTGTTGTGAGGGGTTCCGAAGCCCAAATTTCCACGTCTTTTGTTTGAGCTTCTGCTCGATTTTGATGGCATATTAGTAGGTCGCGCCCAAGGATGAGATGTCCATAAATTCCATTTTAGTCCAGATGTATCTATGTAGAGAACCATGATACTTGAGCACCAGATGTCACTCTGAATATTTGATACCCAACTTGGTGTGCAAGGTATGGAAGATATTTGTGAAATCTGGCACTGCTTGGTCTCTTTCTTACCGCAGTGTGGTCCATTTGGTATACAAGTCATCATAACTTCTAACAGGGTAGTATTGTTCCTTAATAGCATCCCTGAAGGATTCCTAGGTGGTCATGACTATAAATAATGAGGGTTTCTATGTTTCCTTTTTCTCACAGAAGGTTTCCCACCAATCTTTGACATGGGGAACGGCTTTGAGGAGCGCAAAAGTAATATTTTCTCTATTCAAAAAGTTATGGACAGAAAAATACCCTTCTAGTAGATTCAACCACTTGTCTATAGCATATTCTTCTATTTGACCTTCAAATATAGGAATATCAAAGTTTATTTGTACCTTGAAGGGGGCGGCGCCTCCGCTCGAAGAAGATCCATTGCTTGTTGGTAGCCGCCAAAGGATTTGCATGAAATGATCCATCATCTCGTTCCTTTGTTGCGTGAGGACTTCCTCAATCAACAGTTTGAAAGGATATCCTGTCCCGTCATATTTATTTTCTCCTTCCATGAGAGGTCGCTTGGGCGTGCGAGAGATTTTGTCCTCAAGAGAAACAAGCTCGAGACCCAACTCTTTGTCCTCTGACCTCGTTGGGGACATGCATTAAGACAACAAGGAGAAGACCTCTATGATACCAATGATCTAGATTTTATGAGTGGAATGAAATGAATATAGATTATTAACAGGTACTTAACACAAAATAATAGAGATACGGTAAAACTAGTTTTCTATTCAATAAGGAAATAAGCTAAAACTGTAAAACACAATGGAAACAAGCTTGCTAGAATAGTGGCAGCTTATCTCTGAGAAGAGATGTGACGGTTGTTCTCATTCACAAGAAGATCATTACAATGAGGCTCTGAAGGCCTTTTTTTACAATAAACAGGAATGCCAAAAATGCTAGACCTCCAAAAACCTAACCCTAGGAGATGAAGCGCCAGAAGTCATGTGGGCCCCGTTTGGGTAAGTTAGTACATTAACTTCTCGGGGTCGTAAATTTTGCATACGATCTCTGTTTTAGGCGTATGATAGCCCGTTGGAAAGGTATATTTGAGGAGATTCATTTTGGGGCCTCAATCATGCCTTTATCTATTATTGATAATCTTTATCCCGAAAAACCTTCATTTAGGCCCTCAAAATGGCCCCGGAAGTTAAAACTGCTAAAAATAGTAAATTGCCAAAATTACCAGAAAATTGTTTTGAGCCAGTTGGAAACATTGGGTGGGCATGGATATCCACCTAGATCATTTTAACATTAGGGACAACATTTAGTTTCTTCTTCAATTCACATTGTCATCTTCAAAAATTCATTTCTCCTCAATCGTGAGGATCCATGTGACGTACCACATACCACCGGAAGCGACATGACTTATACTATCCATCCATGGGTGTTGTATATGTATGTGTAATTTCCTTCATGTCTATCTACTTAGATAAATTATGGGGTCCAAAATAAAATGGCTAGGGTTGACATCAATGACTACAACCAATGACTAGGGTTGGCATCAATGACAACAACCAATCTTCCAACAATATCCCCCTTTGTCATTGATGGCAACACTCATGCTCCCCCTGTCCTCCTACTCCTAGTTTATCTCCCCCTTTGAAATAAATGGAAAAGGGTGGGGATTCTCCCCCTGAGTTTAATGGAAAAAGGAAACTCTCTTATTTGGGGTTGCTCCCCCTGAACATATATCACTTAATAACACTTCATTTTTATGGTCTCTTTATTCCTTGGAGATTTTTCGTGGATATAGGACGTATATGTTACTTTGTCTTCTTCTTGCAGTTGCAACCAATATTCCTAAACCTTCTTCTTTGATTTTTCATCTTTGTGATTCAAATGTGAGAGTATATCCTTGATCACACATTTTACTAACACTGAGTAGATTATGCTTCAAGTCTTCAACCAATAGGACATTCTTTTCTTTTACATTTTTTCTTCCAAGATCTACTACACCTTTTCCAAATATTTTGGCAGATGAGTCATCTCCAAATGCAACATTGACACCCTTTCTCTTCAAGCTGATGAATTTATCTTGATCCTCGGTCATGTGTGAAGAACATACACTGTCTATGTACCATTCATATTCTTCTTTGCATTCTTCAGTGGTCAATGATATTCAAAAATATTCATTGTTTGGAATCTCTTTCCTTCTCCATATTGTGGTTAGTATAGGGACATTTGGCATAGGAGCATATTCATTCATATATCTGCAATCTCATGCTTTGTGACCAAGATAATTACATTTGTAGCATACAATTATTTTTTCCATCAATGGGGAAAATGAATTATAACTTTTGTTGGCAAATCCATGATTGTTTCCATATCTTCTATTTACACCATTCATGTTTATTGCATAGTTGTTCCTTTCATTGATTCTGCAATTAATTGTCTTATGTCCAAAAATTTTGCAAGTATAACAATGACCAAGAAATAAATTTTGATACCTGGGAGTAAGTGGCCTTCTTTGTGATGTAGTCCATCTGGGTTCATGATCTACTCTTTTGTAGTTTACTTCATACTGATGGAAGTTTCTTTGATTCCTTAAGGTAGGAGGTCTTCTTGGATATTCATCTCTTTTGTAATCATTCCTTCTTTCTGCTATCATGGTCCACTTCTCATCAACTGTCTGTGTAGAGATTTCTTCAACCTTCTTGTTGGTATTTTCTTCTTCTTTGTATGAAGTTTCACCCATGCATCCAAGATGTGTTAAGTATTTTGGCACTTGAGAGTTTCTTGAGCTATTCCTCAACGAGACAACTTCTTGTTGAATTTTCTCACGATCTTATTATTTCTTCATCATTAGGACATTCCTTACTTCTCCTATTCTTCTTGCTTCTTTGAGTAGAGTTTTCAAGGAAATGGTTTCTTCTCTTAGTTTCTCAAAGTCTTCTAATTGTTTCTTCAAGCTTTCAATTGTATTTTCACAACTACCCAATTCACTTCTTAGTTTTCTATGCGTGTTTTTGAGCTTGTTATTTTCAATCTCAACATGCTTCAATTTTTTAAGATTCTCATCTTCTTGTTGAATCATTTATGCTTCATGATTTTCTTATTTTTCATTGGAATTTTCTTATTCAGTATCATCTCTTTCAATCCTTGGATAAGGACATTACAATTTAACATATCCTACTCCTTCACAATTAAAGAAAAAGAACTCACCTCTATTTGATTCTTTGAAATATGAGATGTTGTAATTTCTTCAACTTCTTCTTGTTCTTTTTCTTCTTCCCTTGAATAAAGGTCTTGTAGCTTGTCCCAAATATATTTTGTCGATGCGCATGATCCCACCTTGGATTTCACTGAATCTGTCAATCCATCCAAGATGGTATCTATTGTCAATTTGTTGTTCCTTCTTGCTTCCTTATGAGATGCAGTCTTTGGTTTCTCAAAACATTGTATCGTGAAGCAACTGAGATCCAAACATCTTCCCCAAGGTATTTCAAGTAAGTTTCCATTCCATTGCTCCAGTATTCAAAATTGCTTCCATCAAATGGTGGAATCCCATTTGGAATGTTGTCTTCCATTTCTGCTTAGGATATTCCTTCTAGTGGTTAAACTGTACTGAAGGTAACCCGCTCTGATACCAATTATTGATACTGAGAGGGGGGTGAATCGGTATCAAGTACAATTTAAAAAAAAATTCAACTTATACTTCAACCAGATTATATATTCAATTATATCCAATGAACAATGAACAATAGTAGAAGAGTTACACCAATACACCACAATACACCATGCACAAAATATGAGAAATAATCAATATTTATTGTTCAAGGGAAGTAATGACTTCAAAGGGAAGCTACAACTTCCAAATATAAAAGGGAGGGATAAACCTCCAAAATGAAGATACAATCCTCCAATGTCAAGAGAGGGTTGACCTCTCCATCCTTGCCCCTTCCTTCCACCCAAGAATATATGAGAGATAATAAAAATTTACATTAAATTTTCACCATCAACCAACCATCACATAGAACCCGATAACGCTTCCTGAGACTTCTTCAATTTTTGCAATTCTTTACTTCTTGGAATACTCTGATCCTGTAGATAATATTACTTAATGTATTCTCTGAAACTCCTCCAAGTTCCACTCCTTGTTCATTAACAAACTCGTTTGCATTTAAAATGAATGTATAATGATATGTATTTATACCCTTTATGACATTTCCTTTTAACATTAGGGCCAACATGTAGTTTATGCTTCAATTCACATTGTCATCTTCAAAAATTCATTTCTCCTCAATCGTGAGGATCCATGTGACGTGCCACATACCACCGGAAGAGGAATGACTTATAATATCCATCCATGGGTGTTGTATTTGCATGTGTAATTTCCTTCATGTCTGTCTACTTCGATCAACTGTGGGTTCCAAAAGCTAATGGCTAGGGTTGACATAAATGACTACAACCAATAACTAGGGTTGACATCAATGACAACAACCAATATTCCAACAACATGTCCATATTCATTCAATTTATTTTTGAATACCCACTTTGTGACAATCACATTCTTATTCTTTGGTCTTGGAACCAATTCCCAAGTGTCATTCTTCTCTATTTGATCCAATTCTTCATCCATATCCTTATTCCAAAATTCATCTGTGTTGGCCTCTTCAAAACTATTTGGTTCAATCATAGATGAAAGTGCTAGGTACGTTTGTTATGGTTAACAGATTTTTCTTCTAGTCTCAACTCATGCATCTTTGTTTCTGGTAATTGAATATGGAGGATGATTCTTTTGTACTTGTTTTATAGGTGTCTTTGGAGGCACTTGCTGAGCTTTCTCTTCTACTTATGTTTGATCCTCTTCATATTACCCTTCTACTTATTCTTCATCTTCTTCTTCTTCTTCGTAAAGTTGTTCCATTGATTCATTTTCTACTTCCTTTAATTCTCGTCCACCTGCTTTATCAATTGTTACATTGATGCTTTCCACAAATTTGTTCAATCTCAGATTGTAACAATTGTATGCTTTCCTTGTACTTGATTAAACAAAAAGTACTCATTTTTCCACACGAGAGTCAAACTTTCTCATTCTTTCATCTTCTCTTTTGATGTAGCATTTTCTTCCAAATACTCTGAAGTGTTTCACATTTGTTGGTCTTCCTTTCCATAGCTCGTAGGGAGTTTTGTCAGTGTTGTTTCTGAGAATTACTATGTTTTGAATGTGAACCATTGTATGCATTACATGTGTCCAAAAGATCTCTGTCAATTTGGAATCCATTAGCATTGTTCAAGCCATTTCTTGTATTGTCTTGTTCTTTCTTTCAACAACTCCATTTTGTTGAGGTGTCCTAGCAATGGAGAATTGCCTTTTTATTCCATGTCTGCTGCAGTAGTCCATAAATTCCTTTGAATTTAACTCTCCTCCATTATCATATCTCAAACAATTGATTTTTGAATCCATTTCATTTTCAACCATTTCCTTGTAGACCTTGAAATTTTCAAAAGCTTCTGACTTATTCCTGAGAAATCAAACTACAATCATTCTTGTATAATCATCAACGAAGAACATAAAGTATTTCTCACCTTTTAAACCATTTGTTGTAGTTGGTCCAACTAGATCATTATGCACAATTTCCAGTGGTCTTGCCATTGAATATTCCTTTGATTTAAACCTGGTCTTTGTTTGGTTTCATTGTTGACAATGCTTTCATAAAGTGTTGGTTGGTTTCGTGATGTGGGGAATTTCTCTAACTGCTTCCTTTTTGCTGACTTTGACAAGGTTATCAATGTGTATGTGACCCATTCTTTTGTTCCATAGCTAACTTTTATCTTCCTTTCCTAGAGAACACTTTTCATTTCCAATTTCACTTAATAAATATATGTTGCTTGAAGTTCTTGCAGTTGTTGCAATCAATTTTCCTGAACCTTCTTTTATTATCTCACACTTTTGTGAATCGAAAGTAAATTATGACCTTGGTGATATAAAAAGGATCCAGAGAAGGCTAAGAACAACTCAGAACGTGCAAAGGCAACTTGGAACGCTCAGAAAGTCTTCAGTAGACAGATAAAGGGAAAAAATTCAAAGTTCCCAAAACTCATTGAAAAGGGCATGATCACAAAGAGCATGTCACAAGATTTCTAACAGTGCAAACGACTCATCAAACGAAGTTACAGATCAAAATGTATTAGCGGTCAAAGTTCAGGTCAAACTTGGTCAAAAAGTCAAGGTGAAACGTGTCACCAGTGCAAGGGTGACACGTGGAATGTTCGTACAGCTGATATGGAAGAGTGTTGAGTTTCCATGGTATGACATGGCAAGGTTGTACAAGTCTGATGGTAGAAACATGGGCGAATTAAGTTGTGACAAGTGGCATTTTATTGAGAAAATGATATGGTGCCATGTGTCAACCCTCTAGTGGTTGGTATGTGTAAAATTTATATGACTCCATAGGATTCAAACCCGTAACCTCTTATCCCAACAGACCTCACAACTTTGCGCTAGCCAACCTTCCACTCTATAGTTCTTGTTTGTAATATGATCCGAATTTTATTTAAGTTTTAATAATGTTTCATATGGGGGAGAAAAGGGCTAGGCCCTTGGCCCAACCCCTTATTCTATGTTATTCCATGAGACCATGTCCACCGCCACATATGGAATAACCTCATATTCCTCTAGCCACTAAATTTAACTGCCTGCCATAAAACCTCTGCCAACCATATATAACATCTATGCCATATTAGTAGCCACTCTGTCGATTTAGTAGTGTGTGCCAAAGGTATATTTATAACCATATGGATAAAAGTGGATTCCATTAGATTCGATCCTGGGACCTCCGCTAACCAAATATCTAATTATATCTATGCCTACCAGCATGCCAAGTGCCTTCTTTATTGCTTAACTGCTGGATTATATTATTTAAAGGGGTCTCGTTCAGTGTTCGGGACAGAGAAGAGGCAGACCAAGCGTGCCTATACAGATTTTGTATGGATTTTTGGCACACAGTTTGAGACAACCCAGTCATTTATTGCAAAGGTTGTGGCATGAAAATCAAGGCAGGGGTGTCTCTTGGGCCTGAAAGTGTTAGACTCGGATCGAGACGTGGAGAAAGTCATTTTTAGGTAAAACGATGCCATGAACGCAGTGGTGGTGTTAGTTTTCTGATATGAGTAAATATTATATAGATTAACTCCATAATGAGGTATACTTATGTATTTTTCCCAATTCTTTTGTGGAGTTAATAAAAATACCTACCCATTTGAGAGCAGGACCCGAAGACGTAGTCCACCAGGGATGAACTCTGTTATCAAGTTTTTGCGTTCATATTGCATGATTTAGTCTCTTTCCTTTTGATCTTTTCCTTCTTTATGGTGTGCTTTAGTTTATGCTCATTTAATACAATTCTTTAATAAGTTACCTGACGAAAAGATCCCAGATCATGTTGGTATCAGAGAAGTTGTCTTTGACTTCAATTGTTGAGTATGAATGCCTAATAGGGCCAAGAATAAGCAGGGTGAATGAACTCTTAATACTTATAATCCCAAACTTAGTCATGCATATTGAAGGAAGAAGATGGCAGAAGAGGAAAAGTATGATGAACAGAAGAAACAATTTCACATGGTATTTTATCGCATGCCAAAAATGGTCGAATGAATGTATGGAGATTATGAGAAGAGGATCAAGAAGAAAGGGAAGAAAAAGGAAGCACATGCAGATGATGATGCTTTGGTAAACCAAGGGATTGGAGGAGATCCTCCTAAGCCTCCATCTTCTCCTTCAAGTTCTAGTTCTTCTTCCTCTAAGCATTCTCATCACTCTCAACATTCTAACCATAAATCCTCTTTTAAGAAACCATTATTAAATCTTGATGTAAAGTTTTATTTACCTATGTTTAATGGAGATGCTAATCTTGAGAAACTAGATAATTGGATCCAACAGGTTGAAGTATATTGTTGTGTTCAACATATTGACGAAGATGAAGTTAAAGTGCAACTAGCTTCTCTTCGGTGGGAAGGCACCTCTCTTGTATGGTGGGAGAGAAATCTACAGGACAGAAGTAAGTGTGGTAATCTTCTTTCCTCATGGTCAGAATTTAAAACAGAGATAAGGAAACAGTACTATCCATTAGGGTATTTACATAAAGAAATGATGGAATGGAAAACTTTGAGGCAGAGTGATGCAGACCCCCAATCCTTAGAATCGAGGTCCTCATAGGATCATTCTAATTATTCCCTTATGAGTCTGATTGACTCTTAGGTTCCTCCACAAGGAATCCTACACACACATAACAATAGTGTTTTTCCATAGGTCCTTATGAGTGTGCCCCATGTGAACCAACGTAAAGCATCACTCAACTCCCCTGACCACAATAACAATGATCATGCCTTTTTTCCTTATCATGACTTTCTTTTTCTTCCTTTTTTGGATTTCGGGTTTCGCGATTTCGCGAATCCTATTGTCAAGGTTGTCGAACTTTCCACCTTCCGAAACCTGAAATATTGATTTTCCCGAAATTCTTTACCGCGTCCTCCTACATAGTTGTATCACATTTCGCGACTTCGGGAGTTACAGAACAAGAAATCCCAACCTCTTGTCTTCACAACTACCAAAATGTCGAAACCCGAAACGTTCAGCAAAAGACTAGCTTCTATTGGAACTTTTCACCTTTTCTGGGTTTCAGACTTCACGATTTCGCGAGTCCTGATGTAAAGCCTCCGGCTCTCTAACCTCCACAAACCCCGAACTCTGAAACAATATTTCCAACGGGATCAACGGCTATAGACTCCCTTCGATCCGACGTCCCATGTGATTTCAGACTTTCAGGTATCGAGAGTCTAAGATTCTCGATCCCAGAACACTGTCCTCTTGGGTTCCCGAATCCTAAAATGTCGAAATGTCGAAACACTCCTCCAAGTTATTTCGCGTTTCACAATTTCGTAGGTTCTGATGTAGAGTGCTCTACTCCTTATCAACAAGAATGATGAAACACCGATTCCTGAAATGCCGACAAATATCCTACTGCGACTTCGGATTTCGGGCTTTCCTCCCCCCTGTGTCTTGATCACACGTCCTCAAGACCTCCGAAATCACAAATTCTGAAGTTCTGAAATTATGACCTCGTCACTCTTCCTTTATACATGAAATTGTTTTTGCGTTTTGGGGATTTGATCAACCCAAGGTTTCATCCAACACTTCGGACTTACGAACTTTGAATTCTCGAAATGATCTGACAACTTCAATATATCAAGATCGATGGCCCACGTTGATTCTAGGTACCAAAGTGATGGGTTCATCTGCCCTTATCCACCTTGCAACTTCTGTAGATCCTACGGTCCTCTTTGTTTCGAGGATTATCCACAGAGAATTTTAACCGTCCAATTCTTCCCTCTAAAGCCTCTAAGGAACTTAGCCTTCTGCACTAAGGTTTGCTCCTTGTCTTCTCTTGAATACTTCAAAGAGATCAACCTTCCTGAATTTTCTTCGAACACTTCAAAAATGCTACTCCTCCTAAGCTTTCTTGCAACTCTGAGTCTCTAGAAGACTCCTACATGCACTCCTTGCGGAAATCCTTCAAATATTTCTAAGTATTTGAATCTCTCGACTCTGTGCAATTCCTCTACAACAACAGTCCTTCAACTCTCCTTTTGTTGATAAGTCCTAAGACTTCCAACGCCTGCGCACTTTTTGCACGGATCCTATGCTTTACTTTGCACTTTTGTTGAAATGAGAACAATAGTATCCCTCCTGATCTTTCAGAGATAAACTTTGAACCTTCGTCAACGCACACCTTGCGGACGTTTCACTACACTTCTTGCAGGAACTCTCACTCAGGCAGAGAAACAATTGAAACTCATTCTCTTTCTCTCTCATAACTTGAACATTCAACATGAAAACATCCATTCACACACATCATAATAAAAAATGCATGACAGAGAGAGTAAGAAACTGTAAGCAAACCATTCAGCATGTATACACAGAAATCATCATAACACTATGAGTCTGAATCAAAGCTTCATATATTAATTCAAGATTTTGTACATGGGTTCTCCTCTACAATTCTTCTGCTACAACTCTCCTATTCTATATGATAATGCTCTAATTTATCTAATTCTGATTGATACAATGATACAAAGATGAGGGTTTCTATAGTTGTTTTCCCTCCTACTCCTAAAACTGTCTAATCTGGAATTTAAATCTATCTACTTTCATTAACTATGCATAAATGCCTCTACATTCTACAGATGAGAGTGAATCACTCATGATCTATTTACAATACGCAAGTACACTTCCCTTTAACCATTACATTAATTCTTCAAAAACATTTCCAAAACATGTAAAATGCATGTTGTACTTTCCAGTTGTCTTATGCCTTCATGCTTGCTTGGCTGACTACTTGCGATGCTCCTGCATCACAAAGTAAAGGTCAAACTGTACAAAGTTTCGCAAAATAATTTAGGAAGAAATATATAGCATTGAATATTCCTTTGGATTCTTATGAAACTTTAATGAAGTATATTGGCACACTTCACAGTTACATTTTTCATACTTGTATCTTGTTTAACCCCACTAGTCTTGACAAAGTTTTTTTGCAAGCCACTCACCTTGAGAACATGGTGAAACATGTTCAAGAAGATCCCATGAAGAAACCTTCCAATTTCCTACAAAATACTTTCAAGAAGTTCAAAAGGAAGGACAAGAAGATTGCTACATTAATGAGAGAAGGAGGAAAACTATCTTGCACTCATTGCAAGAAGAGCAGTCATGATGAAGAACATTGTTGGAAATGGCATCCAGAAAAGAAACTGAAACAATTCGGTGGAAAGGAGAAGACAAAGACAGTTGCCACAGTGTAGCAAGATCTCGGTTCTGAATCAAGAGATGAAGGAAATATCACAACGGATGGAATAAAAGGTAAATATTCTTTTCATGCTAGTTCAAGTTCCAATGACGAATTGCATATTGATGAACGAAAGAGGAATGAGTTATTTCATACACAATTTGTATCTAAACATACTAATATAGATACATTATTTGATCTGGGTTCCCAAGTAAACTCAATATTTGAAGCACTTGTCAAGAAGATGGGTCTTGTAACGAAACCACATACAAATCCTTGCCCTCTTGGTTGGTTATGTGATGAAGCAAAACTTAATGTCACCAAATAATGTAGGATCAGATTTTCTATTGCTTCAAAGTTGATCGATGAAGTGGATTTGGATGTTGTACCACTTGATATATGTGGCATAGTGTTGGGGAGTCCTTATATTTATGATAGAAAAGCAGTCTTCTTTCATCATGAGAACAAATACCACCTTACTAAAGGGGGAGTGGAACATATTGTTATATCTCACAACATGAGGGTAAATACGACACTTGTTAGTGCAGGGAAAATGAAAAGACTCATAACCACTAATAAGAGATATGTACTCATGGTCATCAAAGATAAAGATGTCAGGACATCCGATGTTTTCCAAGGATGTGATCCATCTCATAAAATGAATTAATTTATATTGTTTCTAAGTATGATTATATTTTTTAGGAACCAGATGGATTACCTCCTAAGAGGGAAATCCAACATGAGATACATCTTTAGCAGGAATATCCTCTTCCTAATGTGGGCATGTACAAGATGTCAATTGTGGAGATGATAGAGATCAAGAAGCAGGTACAGGGCTTATTGGATCAAGGGGTCATCGGGCCTAGTTCATCTTTGTGTGGTTCTTTGATTGTGATGGTGCCAAAGAAAGATGGCACATGGAAAAGGTGTGTCGATTACTGAGCCTTGAATAAAATCACGGTGAAAAATCGATACCCTCTTCCTCGTATAGATGATTTACTTGATCAGATGAAGAATGTTTTTTATTTCACTAAGTTGGATTTGCACAGTGGATATCATCAAATCAAGGTCGTAGAACAAGATGCATGGAAGACTACCTTTAAAACCAAACAAGGATTGTTTGAGTGGTTAGTTATGTCGTTTGGGCTTTGTAATGCTCCGACAAATTTCATGTGTGTGATGAATGATGTATTCAAGCATTTTCTAGATGACTTTTTTATTGTATATTTAGACGACATTCTTGTTTTTAGCGAGACTTGGGATGAACATGTAAGGCATGTAAAGAAAGTATTGGATACTTTGAAAAGGGAAAAGTTGTATGTGAAAATGTCGAAATGTGAATTTGGAAAGACTACACTTGTATACTTAGGTCATATTTTAGGAGGAGGACAATTGAAGATTGATCCTTCCAAAATTGAAGTAATTGAAGAGAACAATATGCCATCGATGAATATTTCAAAGAAGTATATGAGAAGCTAACCCATGGTGCACAAGTAGAGAACTGTTGTCTATAGTTAAAATTACTCTATCATCCTTGGAAGTTATGTATTCCTACAAGTGACGAGTCCATGTAATACGAGAAGCTCACACATCTCTTGTGTCTGGGAATTTTTGGGTAGGAAAAACTATGGCTCATTTGCAGAGGTTTTGTTATTTGCCTCAAATGAAAGCAATTGCAACTAAATATGTAAATGGGTGTGTGATGTGTTCTACTTGTAATTCCACTAATAGAAAATTGGGGCTATACTCACCACTTCTTGTTCCATCCCATCCATGGGAAATCATTTCCATGGATTTTGTAGGGGGTTTACCAATGACCAAATGGGGTCATGATTATTTGTATGTTGTAGTGGATAGGTTCAACAATATGTGTATCTTCATACCATGTAAAAAGTAGATCACTG